>GL380437.1:17160-39697 GCA_000143925.2 Caenorhabditis brenneri
ATTCAACATGATGCAAGCTTAGACCCTGATTTTTAATTTTTCAACAAAATGAGAAAAATGCCTACGTATCGCTGAGTCGCCACGCAGTCGGCATGCGACCCTACAGTAAGACAGAGCCCGCGAATGAAACCTTTTGAAAACACGTACAAAAAATTCACTGTGCTAACTACAAAACTACGACCAAGCCATTTTGTGAGTTTGTAGAGGCTAAGAGACTACAAACTACAAACTTCCAAAATTTCGAGTCCCCCATCTTTTGATTTGATGTTTTTTTTTCCTTGTTTACCCATGTTCATCCTTTCGTCATCACCAAAAATTCCTCAAAAAATCCGAATTTCCCGCTAAATAATTTATTACCTTCCTCAAGAAAAATCCCTCCCAAGAAATATAAATTTTTCTTCGAAGGAAAAAAAACAAGATCTACAATCTTCTCCATGATCAGAGACTAAACTTTAGGATTTTGTGACTTTTTTTAGACGTGAATCAGGAAATTCAAGGGATTTTTTGGAAGTTTACCTCTAAAAAAAGGCTAATCAGAGAGTATTCATGGTGGGAAATGTGCGTCATCAAAAAGGGAAAAATGAGTTTTTTTCGCTGCATAAAGCAGCGATAAGGAAGATATTTTGGGAAGTGAAAAGTTTCGCTTAGCCTCTACAAAAAAAATGTGACAAAGAGATCGAAATAGTCTATTTTTAGCCTGAAGCTGTGGTTTTTAGAGGCTTAGGGGAGAGGCTACAAACTACAAATTATTTTTAGCCTCTACAAGACTTGAAGTTATTTTTCAGAACAAAAATTGGGGTGTTCAGCTTTAACTTGTTCAGCTTTAACGCGATTTCAAGTTTTGTAGAGGCTAAGATGCTGAAAAATTTTCCAAGTGCTGTGTTTCATTCAGTTTTTGACCGTTTTTAATGGTTTTTGCACCTAAATGTTCAGATTTTTGTGTAGATTATGATCAAACACTCCTATTCTGAGCAGAAATTGGAGACAGCACTGGCCAATTTCAATGAACATCAACAAGATGAAGGGCCGCTAAGGTAGACCATACTCCCCAGAATTCCGGATCAGTTTGGTCCAAATATTGTTGAAAAAGCAACAAAACTGAATCGGCAGTCAACTTTTGCGGTCCCCAAATGTGGTTTGAGTCCGAAATGGTAACTTTTCAATTGTCCGGTTCCGAAATGCCACAGAGTCATACTTGGGAAATTCTGGCCCGGACCGGAGAATCGGATTCAAAAAATTTTGAATTTTTTTCCGAAAAAATTGCACTTTTTCCGAAAATTGTGCACATTTTCACTTAAAATTCATCAAAACAGTGTAAAATACTTCAAAAACCCAAAATTACTGTTTCTATGCTCAATATAACCCTGGAGCACAGAACTAAGGCGTATGTTTTCGACTTTACAAACCTCGCGGTAAATTCCCGAGCCGAGCAGGCCTCTGGATTTCAAATTTCAAAAACTTAGGAATCCACAAAATCTTCAAAAAAGTGTGACAAAGCAGTCAAAAACTAACAAATCTTCACCAATTTCTAGTTTTGTAGAGGCTAAGATGAATTTGTAGTTTGTAGTCCCCCAAGCCTCTCCCTTCCCCTTGAATATCTGTTCTCTGGTAAACCTCCGTCCGTGTTCTCATTTAAATTGTCATCCCATTCCCAAAAGCATAAAACTCTCTTCCTCCCTCTCCTTCTATCCGTTTTCGTCACACATCCCGAAAAAGATAAACATTTTTTAATGAAAACACTCGCCTGGAATGTTTTCAGGCACCGCGTCATGTTATAAAAAGTTAGATAGACACGTCGTCGTCCTGTGTCTAATGAAAAAATCGAAAGTTTTTTTTTTGATGAAAGAGGTTTTGAAGCGGCTAAGCTTTGAGCATTGAACATGACACCTCATTGAGCAGGAGGATAGAGAGGATAAGGAAACGTTTTGATGACATGAACATGGGGAATTTCAGAGAACGGGAAGGGACATGAAAATAATGAGATGACGTGGAGAATCTAAGTTTTAGGAGTACAGAATTCAATGGAACGTCATCAGGTACAAACTACATGTAATGAGAAACCTGCAAAAAAAACTGAAAATTTTTTCTAAAAACCATCAAAAACGGTCTAAAACTAACAAAGTTACAGCTATTCCAAATTTTGTGAAAGCTAAGCGACTACAAACTACAAAAATTCCTTAGCCTCTACAAAAATTGAAACCCCTATAACTTTGCTAATTTTAGAGCTTTTTTGATGGTTTTGGACCAAAATGAAGGGAATTTTATGGAGTTTTCAAATATGTTGTAGTTATTATTGTAGTTTGTAGTTTCTTAGCCTCTACAAAACTTTACCGCAAGCGAGATACACTGCAAAAACAGTGCAGAAACAGTGCAAAAACACTGAAAAAAATATTTTCCTAGAGAGTGAGGACGCAAATCCTACAAAAAAAGCTCAAAATCCCGGTTATTTCGGCCCAAAAACCTTCTAAAACGGTACAAAACTAACTGAATTAGAGCTGTTTCAAATTTTGTAGAGGCTAAGGAAGTTTTGTAGTTTGTAGTTACCTTAGCCTCTACAAAGTTCAAAATTTTACTGGATTTGTTTGCAAAGGCTAAAAACCCCAATTCCTACCCGAAACCCTATCCAAAAGCTTTTTTTAGTCTTCACAGCCCAGGTTTCTTACGTCCAAAACCCTTGATTTCAGTTCTTAGAATCACAACTTTGTGACATTTCTAATCCTATTTTTAGATCATCTAGGGATAATCCTACATCCAAAAGGACAACAAACTTTTGGATGTTTGAGCTTTTTTTCGCAGCAGCTGAGAAGATAAGGATAATATAGAGTCATAATCTCAAGTCAGAGGCACTTTTTTGGTTAATAAGGGCTTGATGTGTTTGTGACGTGTAGAGGCTAAGGAATGTAAAAAAGGAAAAAAAATCGATTTTGGTGTTCCATTGAATCCTGAACAGGAATAGGGCTCAATAGGTACCAATACTACAAAAACTACAAAAATTAGCCACCTACCATTGACTTATTCGTTGCCACCACCACCACAACCAACGTGTTTCCGATCACACCAATCAACATCATTGATCCCAGGACGAAGACGAACCTGCAAGCATAATAATGAAGTACAGTAAGATTTGAACTACAGTAACCCAAGTGGCCTAGAAAAGGAAAAAGTTAGGCCATGAAAACTAGTCCAGGGAAATTAGGACGAAACACTGCAGAGACACTGCAAAAACACTTGAGAAGCGAAAAGATGGCCTAACTTTTCCTAGCGGTGGCCTAGAAATCCCTGGGGTCTCTGAGACCTAAATTTTCTTGATCAGCATGACAAGTTTAGTCTAGATATCAATTTTCATAAAGATCCGACCATTGATAGTGAAGTTAGAAAATTTGGGCGCGTTGCGTGTCGCGTCGCGGCTCGAATTTTCTAACTTTGCTCCTAAAGGTCCTAGAGCTCTAGAAATTTGGCGCTGGGCTAATGTAAGTGTGCTGAAACCGAATTCGATAAAATTGAGAAGATTGGAGTTTTCTAGGCCACCCTATTGAAAAGTCAGGCCATCCCTATTAAAACTATCCAACTGGTCCCTTCCTACAGTACCCCTATCTACCCTATTTTTTTTCTTCCGCTTCCCCTCTCTCCCGTCACTTGACGCGTGTCACTTTGACATCTTTTCCCTTCCTATCCTCCCACACAGCCACCCCTAATTTAAACACGACAACGAACTTTGTGAGAAAAAAACAGAGGCAGGGAGGGAAATTGTCACTTTTCAAGAAGAAGATAGAAGAGTTCTATCTCACGCTCAATTTGAAGTTTGTCACAGATCCAGGAGGAGAAAAAACTCAAGGAAGTGGAAAATCTGGATGGGTATACTGTAGGTTTTCGGGAATTTTTTGGAGCCGAAATCTCAAATTTTGAGTGGGAAAAGACTGGAAATGGTCCTAAGGCCCGCCCCTTTTCATTAAATGCCCGATATCTGCAGAAAAAAGGCCTAAAAACACTTAAAATGGTCAGAAATGTAGTTACGACTCAATCGAAAATCAAACAAAAAATAGTGTAATCCCTGGGGCATCTGAGGCCTGAAGATTTTTGATCAGCATGCCGATTTTGGTCGAGCAATCGATTTTCATCAAGATCCGACGATTGGGAGCAAAGTTAGAAATTTTGGGCGCGTTGCGTGTCGCGTCGCGGCTCAAATTTTCTAACTTTGCTCCCAAAGGTCCTAGAGCTCTAGAAATTCGGCGCTGGGGTAATCTAAGTGTGCTGAATCCGAATTTGACAAAATCGAAAAGATTTCTTCCGCTTCTCCAGTGCCACACTTGTTTGGAATTTTTCGACGCGGGTTCGAACCCCACGCGGGTCAAATTTTTTTTTCTTTTTTTTTTGACCTACCACTGCTCCACAGCATTCGGCCACAATGCATCGGCAATAATATCCTCGTACTCCTCGTGCGTTTTCACTTGTAGACCAATTATTTGACTCGTATCATAGTCATCGAATTCGGATGATGATGGATCCAGATTGGAGGAGGAAGAGGAGGTGTAGTTGTCCATTTTTCTTTAGTGTTGCATTCCTGGAAAATGGGGAAAATTTTGGGGAAAAACTGGGAAAAAATGGAAAAAAAATGAAAAAAATTCTCAAAAAGTCGATTTTCAGAGAATTTCTAGGTCAAAATCTCAAATTTTTTCGACTTTTTTGATTTTGTTGAGGCTAAGAGAGCCGATAAACTACAAAAAATCTTTAGCCTCTACAAAATTTTTCGACCAAATCTAATTTTCTAGATTTTCCCAGAATTTTTTTCTCCTAGGAATCCCTGAAAAAAACACCTTTTCTTCCCCAAAAAATGACAAAAAAAGAAGAAAAAACACCGGGGAAAATTCAATTTTCACCCCCCGTCTAAGGAGGGAACTGAGAAGCGAGAGATAGAGAGAGAGAAGAGGGGGCGGAGCCTCCCCCCTAGACCCCTGGCTCCGCCCCCTTCATCATTTGGGGGTCCCCGTGTCCGCTGCTCCTGTGACGAAAACATTGGATTATCTGAAGGGAACAAAAACATAACTTTTCTGGGGAAAAGTACCCGAAAAATGGGAGGAAAAACTGGGAATGAGATTATGGATTAGGTTTCAAAGGGGCAGAAAAAGGGACACTGGGGTGGAAGGGGGGACAAGTAGTCGTGGGAAATCAGATTGGGAACAAAAAAGTAAGAGGAAAACAGAGATTTTTAGTCTAAAGAAGCGCTGTTAGTAAGCAGAACAGGACAGAATGCACGGCAAATTTTTTGTACGTACAATTTTTTCTCGGCTTCTGCGCTCCATCTCACACGAACTTTTACAAATTTCATATTGCGTCTTTAAAATGTGACAGTAAGCCGCGCATGAAGCCGAAGGAGCGCTCACCATGTTTCCAGAGCACTTTTCAGTAATAACTTTTGATCAAATTCTGTTAATATTGTATTCAACATGATGCGAAAAAATTTCTATTTAATTTGATTCGAAAAAATCTCAGGTCCTGATTTTTAATTGTTCAACAAAATGAGAAAAATGCCTACGTATCGCTGAGTCGCCACGCAGTTGGCATGCGACCCTACACTAAAACAGAGCCCGCGATTGAAACTTTTTGAAAACACGTACAAAACAAATTCACTGTGAAAAAACGCAACACGACGCACTTCTCAATTATCTGCGTCTTTCCAAAACTATCTTTCCAAAAAGTTCCAAAACTTTTTTTTTTGAGAAAAAAATTTCCGAGAAAAATTTTTTCCCAAAAAATTTCAAATTCAATGTTGCTCTAATTTTCCAGAAAATCGATCAAAATTGAGTCGAAAAATTGAAAATTTTAAGGCCAACTTTCGACGGTTTCGAGATGCCTGGTTTCGAACTGTCTCGGAGCCCCAGTGGGTACATATCGGCTTTAAAGACTCAACCTCCAGGCTCTGTACAAATGTGTCCAAGTAGAAAAAAAGTCAACTACAAACTACACAACTCTTTTAGCCTCCACAAAATTTCCAATAACTATCGTCTTGAGGAGCTTCGATGGAGCCTTAATGGCTCTAGAAAAAATTGTACTTTTTTGATTTTCTGACCAAAACCAAAAAAGAGTTCAACTACTATTTTTCCAGATCAATTACTTTTTGATCTCTCCCTAAAATTCTATTTTTGGCACCAAAATTCTTAAATACGAGGTCTAAAATTCAGAAAAAAATTGAGCAAAAAAGTAAAAAAATACTGAAAAAATTGGTCATGTTTGGGGTTTTGACCGCTTCCAGACAGAGGAAAAAGCTCATTTTTTTGAATTTATAGAGGCTTAGCGAAAAACTACAAACTACAAATTGAACAGCAGCTCCGCGACTTAAAAAACACTGAATCTGAGGTCTTAGAAGTTTCCAGGAACTTCAAAACCGGAAGAAAAAAAATGAGGAAATACGAATCAATTCCAGAAACTTCTAGAAATCCCTTCCCTCAAAAAGTGATGTAACTCTGTCCGATTTCTAGTGTCTGATAGTTCTAGGAGCACTTCCGCTCTAATGATAATTTCGAGAAGTGCAATTAGAGCACGTTTGCATCACTAGTTTTGACTGGTTAGGAGGGAGTACTTGAGCATTTTTAGCACATCTATTGAGGTCAGGGCCCCCTTAGGAATTAGTATTCTTGGAGCGTTTTGAGAGCATTAAGAGCATTCTTGGAGGGGGAAGGGTGGGTTTTTATAGGAATATTATTTGAGTCTAGACTAGAGAGGAATTGTACTTGATTCTCTGCAGTATTACCTATTTTCTGATGGTATATACCGGTAAATATGTACACTAAGCCTAAGAAAAAGCAAAAAAAAAGCTTTCAGAAAAAAAACTTGCAAAGAATTTCGAACTTTGTACTAGAAAGGTGTGTTAAGAGAACACCTTTTTTGGGAAAAAAAGGCGGAGAATTGAAATTCTGGAATTTCAGAGCATAGCATCTTGGGTGTAGGTGCTCAAGAAGCACAACACGGCCCGGCGAAATCGACGCAAGACTTGCAAAACGTGCTCACAGTTAGCTATTCATCTTCAACAAGTCGGAATGATTTTTTTTTCAAAAGAAAAGATGTACTTGAACACACTGAATCTGAAAAAATTGGTTTCGATAGGGCTTCATTACCTAGATTTTGAGATAATAATTGTTGAAAACATCGATTTTCCGTTGATTTTTGTATTTCTTTGTTACAAATATCGCATTATCTCAAAAACTAAATAATGAATCCCTGTCAAAACCAAATTTTTCGGATTCAGCGTGTTCAAATACATCTTTTTATGGAATAAAATCAGAAAAATCAAAGAAAATTCGGTTGTTTCATAGTTGTTTTGCACCCGCGTCGATTTCGCCAGGCCGTGATGCGGCACATGGTCAAAAAAGATGCTACGCTCTCAAAAAGAAAGAATTTTGTGCGTATCTAGCATAATAGAACTTTATTTTTGTAGTTCTTAACTATTTTGGCAACCATTTTCCCGGCTTTGACACAACTTTTCACATCAGAATCCACCGTAAAGTCAGAAGTTTCGACATTGTCAATATGTAGTCTTGATCTGTTTTCTTCAATTCCAATTTTTTTGTTTTCCTAGAAATTGTTGGAGCATCACAGAAGATCAAAAAGTGAAAATCCAAATTATTTTTGAGATTTAGAAAATAAAGCCCACGGAAGGTCCCCTAGAATCCTTCTAAATGTTCAAGAACGCTTGTAAGCGGATGAAGATCTCAAAATTCATTTTTTTTTTTTTTGATTTTCAGGTTCGGATTTCAGATGATTCTCAAATCGGATCAACATTATACACATGATTCTATGCTGTAAGTCTTTAAAAAACCCTTCGATTAGCTCCAAAAACCATGAAATCGGACAAAAACAAACCGAGTTTGCGCCCGATGTCCTGGAGCCTCGATACTATTTAGGCTCAAAAACTGCCGAAGAGCCGGAGGCGCGGCGAGCAAACCTAGACTTTTGGGTTGCCTACGAAAACTGCCGACCGAATTCCTACTCGCCTCAGCCTAAAACTCATAAAAAAGGCTCAAGAACTAACAGAGCTCTGCAGAGTTATAGGCGTTCGAAGTTATGTAGAGGCTAAGGAGATTTAGTAGTTTGTAGCCTTGCTTAGCTTCTAGAAAACCTTCCTCCATGACCACAAACCCGGAAATTCCTCAAAATTTCCTTGGTTTTGGTCCAAAAACTATCAAAAAAGCTCTAAAAATAACAAATTGACAGTGATTTCAAGTTTTGTAGAGGCTAAGGAGCTTTTTGTAGTTTGTAGCCTCGCTTAGCCTCTACAAAATGCTCTGTTCAAGTCTGTAACACTTCCAGACTTTTTTTCCCATAATTTCAGATTTCTAGATCTCCAGCCACCCAACAACAAAACTACTTCCGTCTTCTTCTACAAAACAACCGAAATACAGACAGACATCAAGGGGGTCTAGAACAAAATGACATAATAATGAATCATGAATATCAAACACACACAAAAACACCTTCCCATCCCCACGAAAAATGACTATTTGAAGGCATAAAGTGTGACGAAAAACCTGAAAAACATGTGTGCTCATTTCAATGACTCTGCGGAGCATCATGATGAGCAGGAGGAGGAGGAGCACATCTTCTAAGAGAGATGCCTTCTTCAGTGAAATGTTTGCTTAACTAAACCAATTTTAGGGGCGTTAGAAGAAGAAGAAGGAGTGAAAAAAAGTGAAAAAAAAGATGGAGAAGTCTTCAAGATGGCGTTGATGAGTTAAGGAGATAGGGGGGACAGAGAGAGAGAGAGAGAGAGACGCAGAGAAACTAGAAAATCAAAGGGAGATGGGATTTTTGAAATTAGAGGCAGAGCGTCCGAAAATGCATGAATTTAGATTCAAAAACCATCCAAAACCGTCGAAAACCAACTAAATTACAGCGATTTCAAGTTTTGTAGAGGCTAGGCTCCCTACAAACTACAAAGCTTCCTTAGCCTCTACAAGACTCTCTCCGGAAAGGTCTCTACCGAGCCTCTAGCTAAAATTCGCTCAATTTCAGTCCAAAAACCATCAAAAACGCTCCAAAACTAACAAAATTACAGCGATTTCAAGTTTTGTAGAGACTAAGGAAGTTTTGTCGTTTGTAGTCGTTTCCAAACAGCTGCAAAACAGGCAAAAAACCATCAAAATAATCAAAATATGGTCGGTGGCCTAGAAACCCCAAATTTTGAATTTCCAGGCCACCCGTGTTCTCTTGGCTTGTGGGTACTTTTCTGAACCGTCTTGACGCGCTGATTTCAAATATAGCATTTTCATCGGAATCGGACCAAAACTGGCAGAGATACGGTAGATTTGAAAAAAATTATTCTGAGCAATGCAACAAAAAATTGACGAAATTATCTCTATTTTGCTGTTAAAACAGTCAAAAATGGCCCAAAACTAACTATTTTACAGTGAATTCAAGTTTTGTAGAGGCTAAGCTCCCTACAAACTACAAAACTTCCTTAGCCTCTACAAAACTGAAAACCCCTGTAACTTTGTCAGATTTGAACCGTTTTCGATGATTTTTGGAAAAAAATGATTCGAATTTTGCATGTTTGTAGAAGGCCCGGCCCGTCGGCTGCTGCCGTCAGCAAAAATTTTGAATTCCCGCCAAAAAAATTGTGAAAGTACAGATTCTTCTAGAAGAGAGCAAAATGTTCTGGAAAGTAACTTCTAGATCTCTTGCCAGAGAAGTTCTCGGCTTACTGTAACCACAGCAATATTTACAAATTTTTGTTGATGTGCTATTGGATAATTCCGTTCATTCCGAACATTCAAAAATGGGTTACTGAAGCTACCGTAATCCTACAGTAATCTGAGCTCCAAACTTCCATGTCCGCATGTCAAATATGGGACCAAACGGTTTAGGGACCGGAAAGTTATTCAGTGATAAGTGCTGGCCACCAAACAGAAAGACAGACAGACAGACAGAGCTAGCCGCTAAATATATAGGAAGAGGTAGGTCAAAATTTGAAATGTTATTCACCAAGATCATCTGTTTTCCTAGACACACTTTTTGATCTTCTTCTGATGCTCCAATTATTTCCGATTAGTACAACTGGCGAGATTTGGGGAAAACAGATCAAGAATACAAACTGTAAAGGTCGAAACTTATGACTTTGGAAAATTTTGGAGGATTCTGACTTCTAGAAATCTGGCGAAAACAAGATTTTCAGATTTTGTAAAAGTCCTCAGCTGCCGAAGCGTCTATGGCGTGTGGAGCAGCGAAATTACAGTCAGTTTGGTCCAAAAACCTCCAAAACCTCATGTTGTTTGTAGTTACAAAGCCGCTACAGAAAAAATTCAAGAAATTTTCTCCAAAAACCTTCAAAAACCTCCAAAAACCATCAAAATCTAGCAAAGTTACAGCAATTTTCAGTTTTGTAGAGGCTAAGCCACTTTTTGTAGTTTGTAGTCGTGCTTAGCCTCTACAAACTGATCTTCCCATCAAGAATGACACAGGAAATGATCATTGATGCATCCCAGTAAGCATCATGTTTTCTTTTTTTTTGAAAAAGGAAATGTTACTTGACACCTCCTCTCACAGACAGACAGATAGACATTCCCAAGAAAAATTATTCAGAAAAATTCGAAAAAAAAACGAGGAAAAATATGACAAAGTGTGTGTGAGTAACAATGGATATATCTGGGAATTTGTGGGTGTGAATGGACAGGAAGATGACCGGAAATTTGATTTTTAGTACCGAAAAAGTTGGCGGGAAAAAGGAGTCATGTTTTCCGGAAACCCCATTTTCCGGAATTGGAGGCGTAAATCTGTGGAATTGACGTAACATTTTTCGAAGATCAGATACAAAAATACAAAGATTTTTTTGGGAATTCAGAAAGATTAAGGGAAAATTTGAGAAATTTCGAGGGTTTTCAGACATTTTGAACAGTTTCCGAGCAAAATTATGGCTGATTTGATACCAAAAGGTCAGTAATCACAGGAAACACGGGGGATCATGTTTTTCGGATGTCCGGTATTCATATATGAGTAGGTGGTGGGGTAGGTGTGGAAAATAGGTGTCAGAGGAAGGTTTAGTTTCAGAGAACAGATGAAATTTGGACTCTTAGTGGGATGATCAGGGGAAATCGAGGTTTCACTGCTGTATGACGGCCGGCCACGGCTTTTTGCTATTATTCGGCCGCTGATAACTCAATTGGGCCACTTTTTTGCCGAAATGCACGGTTCTCCAAGCTCTACAAGGTCCAATTTGACAAATTTGGTCGATGGAAATAGTAATGACTGAGGGAGCAACGTAACGTTTGCTAATTGCGTGAGTGGACACTTGGTTGGAACTCCCTTATAGCATGAAAATCTCCACACAACAAATAATTCTAGATACCCAATGAAGATGTGACAACAATTAGTACACAATAAGGACGCCCACCCAATTTGCAGGGACGAGTCGATACACAACGGTGGTCAATTCTTGTTTTTTTTTTTGGTAAAAGTAAAATTCTTTCCATTATGGTCCGAAAACCGTTTTCGGTAAAAAAATGTAGTTTGTAGTTACTAAGCCGCTACAAGAAAAAGTCACACAATTTTGATTCAAAACCCATTGAAATCGGTCGAAAACCGACAGAGCTAGAGCGGTTTGAATTTTTGTAGAGGCTATATTTTTTTCTGTAGTTTGTAGTCGCTTAATCTCTTCAGAAAATACGCTTTTGGTGGGAACAGTTGAAATTAGTCTAGGAAAAAAAAAGATTGAATTAGCCCAATCCTATCGAAAATTGACAAATAGAATCTAGGGGATGAGAGCTCTTTAAAAAACGTGCACCGGAAATTGGGGGCTTAAAAATTTGGTGAGTAGCGAAAATCTTCTATTTTGATCAAGCTGTGTATAGTTTTGTGTTATAATCCAACAATTTTGATTACTTTTGCACAGTGAATTTTTCTGTACGTGTTTTAAAAAGGTTTCATTCGCGGGCTCTGTCTTACTGTAGGGTCGCATGCCAACTGCGTGGCGACTCAGCGATACGTAGGCATTTTTCTCATTTTGTTGAAAAATTGAAAATCAGGGCCTAAGTTTTTGTGATTCAAATTAAATATAATTTTTTCTTCTCATCATGTTGAATATAATATTAACAGAATTTGATCGAAAGTTATCACTGAAAAGTGCTCTGGAAACATGGTGCGCGCTCCTTGCGCGGCTTACTGTCAAATTTTAAAGACGCAATATGAAATTTGTAAAAGTCAGTGTGAGATGGAGCATAGAAACCGAGAAAAAAACTGTACGTACAAAAACATTTACGGTGCTTCTGTGCTTTGGGCAAGCCGTGTTCAGATAGAAAATGGACCCATTAGTTCCACTTAGACGACGACGAATTACATTTCGCAAAACGATGATTATGTCTTAAAAGTTGAACAGCCCTAAAGGGACATTTCTGTTGTTGAGAACTCTAACCCTGAAGAAAATTTCCGGAATCTACATAAATCAGTTGAACTTTAAGCAGCTTGGTCACACGAAATTCCAGACTCTTCTAACCAAAAATCCACTTCTAAAGAACCCTTTGAAAATAAGAATTTTCGGTTCCACTTTCCTATTCTTGATATATTTTTCTATTGAATATGAATGTCTAGGAAGAACTTAAAAGCTTTTTTAACAACTTTTTCGACTACAATACCTACTCATCAAGACCCAAAAGAAGCTGAAGAAGTGTAACCTATCCCTCGGTTATACTCTCAGTCAAACAGATCACTAATCAGACGTGCATTTATCTTGTTACCTACTACTACTACTACCCACTATTATTCCCTATTTTCACATCACAAATCAGTGGAATAATTGTTAAGTGAAACGGAAGAGAGAAGAAGAAATGAAGCAGCTCAAAGAATGAATACTGAATCATCACGCCTTGGAAAGATCAGGCAGAGAATTTGGGGAAAATTGTGGAGGAGGAGGAATAGGGGAAGGGGGGTTAAAAATGACTGAAAAAGAGCTTGTGCTTAGAAAAATAGGGGTAGCTACCCTAGTCTCAGTGACTGCAAACTGTAAAATGTCCTTAGCCTCTACAATACTTCAAACCCCTGTAACTTTGTTAATTTTAGAGCTTTTTCGATGGTTTTTAAACGGCTTTTTTTGCTGCGGCTTAGGGGTTTTGTAGTATTAGTGCTGTCGAAAATTTTCTAGCTGCTTAGCGGACCTCAACTACAAAAAATCCCTTAGCTTCTACAAATCCCGATAATCGCTCTTTTTGTGTCAGATTTCGACGGATTTTGATGGTTTTTAGAAAGTTTTTCAGTAGCGGCTTAGGGATTTTGTGGTATGTAGTCCTTTCGCCTCTACAAAACTTGGAGAATTGGTTTTGTAGAGGCTTATACGACTACAAACATCGCTCTAATTCTGGGGGGTTTCTTTGTAAAGGCAAAGCAGCTACAAACCATAAAACTGTAGCGGAAAATCAGGAAATTTGTAGTTTCTGTACCCACAGTAACCGGGATATTCATTTTTTTTTTGTAGAGGTTTAGGCGACTACAAATTATAATATTGCTTAGCATCCAAAACTAACTTCAAACCGCTCTAACTCGGTCAGTTTTTGACCATTTTTGTGGTTTTTGGACCAAAATTTTTAGGTTTTTTCTGTACCGGCTTAGTAACTACAAACTACATTTTTTTATAGCTACGTCAAAAATCTGTCACTAAAAAGATGTTGCTCTGTGCAGTAAAACTCAAAACTACAGTATCCTGGCTCCCAATTAGACTATAACTTAGAGAAAATCATGAAGAGGGAGATCAGAGAAAAATTCCGATTTCTGGGGAGAAAAACGGCAAAAAACCATCAAAACACCCAATTCAGACCCAAAAAACTATTTAAAAGACTCCATTTTCTTCCAGACCTCTCTGGAAAAAACTCGCCATTTTCCCAATCACATCACAGTACCCCCTCTCTCCAAATTGATTCTCTAATCCTATTTGCCCCACCGCCTGAACACAAAATATGTAGTCTCCATCACTGGGGAGAAAAAAGTTCCGGGAAGTGCTAGAAAACGTTATCAGTGCAAATATTGTCCTGCAAAAACATGGAGAGAAGAGATAACAGGATTATATCGAAATTTTGAGAATTTGGAACTGTTTGAAGGCATCAAGAATCGAAAGTTCATGAAAAGCAAAAAGTGATCATTTCGGAGAGGGTTAGCTAGAAAAAATGGCTTAGCCTCTACAAAATTGGTTAGAACTTTTCAGAATCCGTAGAGGCTAAGAAGATTTTGTAGTTTGTAGTGGCTTAGCCTCTACCACAAAAACAAGTCAAAATCAGCGGGAACTTCTATCCCCTAGAGCCTATGGTCAATGGCCTGGACTGCCGAAGCGTCGGAGGCGCGGCGCGATCAATTCTAGAATTTTTGTGGTGAAAAAAAAAGGTTTCAGTTCGGTCCAAAAACCACATTTTCGGTCGAAAAGTTATCAAAATTCGTTGAAAAGTAACTGATTTACAGAAAATTTTAATTTTGTATCGGCTGAGCAACTTGTATAGCTTGTAGCATCTCAAAACCTCTACAAAGTGATTTTTCTCGGTTACTGTAGGTACAGAACCTACAAAATATCTAAATCGCCTTAGCGTCTACCAAAAAACCTAAGCAGCTCAATGATTTGAAAACCATAAAACCCCTATGAAACTAGTGGGAGCAACTATCTTCTAGAGGCTAGAGCCTAAGCTTCAGATTGCCAGAGCGCCGGAGGCGCGGAGCAATCAATTCTAGATTTTCTGGGTGAAAAACAGTTCCAGTTTGTTCCTAAAACCATTTTCGGGAAAAAGTGTAGTTTCTAGTCATCTAAGCCGCTACAAAAAAGTAAAATATTGGTTCAGAACCCATCGAAATCCGTCTAAAACGAGCTGAATTATAGCCAGAACAAATTTTGTAGAGGCTAAGCAATTTCTCTAGTTTCTAGCCGCTTAGCCTCTACAAAATGGATTTTTCAACATCTGAGGGTACAAAAACTACAAAACCTCTAAGCCGCTACGAAAATATTGGTTCAAAAACCATCAAAATTGGTCAAAAACTAGCTGAACTACAGCAAACCCAAATTTGTAGAGGCTAAACAATTTTTGTAGTTTGTAGTCGCCTAAGCCTCGACAGAACTTGTTTTTCTTGGTTTTATAGCTACAAAAGCTACAGTATCTGTGAGCCGCTACAAAAAACCGGCCCGAAAACCATCAAAAACGGTCAAAAACTAACGAATTTACATAAGTTTGAATATTTGTAGAGGCTAAACAGCTTTGTGTAGTTTGTAGCTGCTTAGCCTCTACAAAAAAACCAACGAAACAAACAAAAAGGCTTTCTTTTCCTTTGCAAAAACAAAACCAAAATAAAGCAAAAAGAGGTGCGAAAAGCTCTATATATCTGACGGAAATGCGATTTCCGATCGATTCCCGCCAAAGAGTTCTTGTGCTCCCCAAGAAAAGAGAGTGACTGCTCATTCGAGGTGACATTTTCAAACTGAACTAAGAAAAACGAAAAACGAGAAAATTGTGGTGGGGAAATACGTAGCTGACAGACTGGTAAATTGTAGGGCGTGTTTTACTGGGAAAACAAGGAGGAATAGACCTATTTTGTATTTTTTTTTCAAGGGTGCTAGGCTACTGGCCTAGAAACAAGGGTAGAACAAAGAAGAACCATTCTCCTCAACGAGGGGTTAATTTTCCATGCTCAGACCCATTCTCAATTGTTGTGCAGTGATGCAACTAAGCATTCTTCTAAAGTGGTACACGTTGAAAGTTTGGATTCCCGTCAAAATTTTTTCGTGAATTTTTGAATTCCCACCAAAACTTCTGTATTTTCGAATTCCCCGCCAAAATGTTTCTAGAAGATTCTGGGGAGAGGGAGAATGTTCTGAAAGGATATTTATCTAGAGCTTACCAGTGGAGTTTTCGTAATACTGTAACTACCGTAATCCTACAGTAATTCGAGCTCCAAACTTTAAAAAGTTGAAGCGCTCGGTGAGCCATGTCAAATACGGTACCTGACGATTCCAGGGTTGTTCAGTTTTTGAATTCTCGCCAAAATTTTTGAATATTGGAATTTCCCGCCAAGTTATCCCTTCAGTATATAGAAGAAAATGTGATGAGCTAACCTGTAGATCCTAGTCGCAGTGCTCAATTTTGCAACCCACTTTGTTGCTTGTGGATGTTGGTGACGGTAGCTGAGGTACGCTGTGAACGTTAACGAATTCTGTAATTTTAGTATTCTCGATTCGAAACGAAGAACGGTTTTATAAGAAAATTGTATCCAACAAAAAGATGAGAAAAAAAATCAATATAAATGCGTCTGTCTCCTTCTAATAATGACGACCTGCACACCATACGTTACCACCGTTGTTCCGCTATTTTTTGATCTACCAGTCTGTGTGGTCAACCATGTCAGTTGACCCACCCCTATAGAAAATATTGACTCTGCCAAGTGACCTCAGAAACGACTGAGTGATTTTCCACAACTACTCAAAACCCGAATGACTACAAACTACAAAATAAATATCCTCAGCCTCTATAAGAAGCGACTACAAACTACAAAACTTCCTTAGCCTCTACAAAATTAGAAATCGCTGTAACTTTGTTAGTTCTAGATCGTTTTTTATGGTTTTTGGACCAAACTTTACGAAATTTCGTCAGTTTTTTTCCACACGAACCTTCCGAGCAATTTTCTCACGCAGCTAAAAAACCTAGAAAAGCTTGCCGCGCCTCCGGCGCTTCTGCACTTGGAGACCCTAAGCAGTCTCAAGGCTCCAGGGCATCTGGGACAAACTCAGTTAGTTTTTGACCATTTTTTGATCGTTTTCGATGGTTTTTAGACCAAAATGACTGGAATTCTACTGTCCAAACGCTTATCAACACCTTTGCAAGCAACCAGCAGCTCGGCGCGCCTCCGGCGCACCAGCAGTCCAGATACCTGGGTCCTAAGCTCATGGCCGTAGGGAATAGTTATGTTTACACAGTTTTTGAATTGAAAAAAACCCCCAAAAAACGAAAAATTGAGGGAAAAAACGAAAAACAAAGAAAAATCGATAAAAATCAATAAAAAAAGACCCAGAGACGTCCTGCAGTCCCACACCACCTGCAAACCGTCCATTTGACCTACCTACCCTTGTCCCGCCAGGTGGGCGTGTCATCCCTCTGGGAAACAATGGTTTTGGGCCATTTTTGCAGTTTTTGTAGTCTTTTTTTCTAATTTTAATTTTTTTTTATTGAAAAAAAATTTTTTTTCCAAAAAAATGTTATTTATAAAAAAAGAAGCTCAAGGGAAGAAAAGTGTGTGGGGGGGGGGGTGAAAAGGGGGCGGAGTCAGGGGGACAAGTGGGACTATTTGAATTTTGATTAACAAAAAATAGAAAAGCTAGATGACAAAATAACAAAAAAAAGCGAAAAGCGAAAAAATTTTTCGAAAAAAAATTTTTTTTTTTTGAAAATGGGTTACGGTATTGGGTCGTGACACACCGGTACAGCATGAAAAATATGAGTTTTAATGGGGGTGGGCGGGGCTTATTTTTAGGGGAAAAAATTGAAAAAAAAAATTTTTTTTGAAAGTTTATATGGGAAATTTTGGGGGTGTTTCGTTGGTTTTTCAAAGGGGGCGGGGCTTAGGGGGGCGGGACTAGCGTTTTTAGGAGACTGGATACTGTAGGTGGATTACTGTACCGAGCAACATCCACACTTCTTCTTCTTCACGTGTATCAGCTCGACTTTGCCGGCTGGTGGCAGCTCTTCGACGTATTCTTCGTTACTGCAAAAAAAAATTGGTAATTGTAGTTTATAGTCATCTAAGCCGCTACAGAACAAGAAATTTGAGAATTTTGGTCCAAAAACCATAAAAATCGGTCGAAAACTAACAAAATTACAGCGATTTGAAGATTTGTAAAGGCTAAGGAAGTTTTGTAGTTTGTAGTCGCCTAAGCAGCTACAAACTCGGACATTCCAGTTCTGGTAGATACAGAAACTACAAAATCTCTAAACTAAGCCGCTACGAAAAAATACGTCCCAAAACCATCAAAATCTGTCAATAACTAGCTGAATTACAGTCAATTCAAGTTTTGTAGAGGCTAAGGAAAATTTGTAGTTTGTAGTCGCCTAAGCCTCTACAAGAATGGTTTTCTCAATTTTAGTAGGTACAGAAACAACAAAACCACTAAGCCGCTACAAAAAAATCTGTCCGAAAACCATAAAAATCGGTCAAAAACTGGCAAAGTTAGAGCGATTTTGGGGTTTGTAGAGGCTAAGGAAGTTTTGTAGTTTGTAGTCGTCTAAGCCGCTACGAAATGACTCTTCCAATTTCTCGGGGTACAAAATCCACAAAGTCATCTCTAAGCCGTTACAAAAAAATCCATCCAAAGACCATTAAAAACGGTCAAAAACTAACAAAATTAGAGCGATTTGAAGTTTTGTAGAGGCTCAGTAAGTTTTGTAGTTTGTAGTCACCATAGCCTCTACGAAAGTGTTTTCTGTGTTCAGTGGGTACAAAAACTACAAAATTCCTAAGCCGCGTCAAAAATATCGGTCCAAAAATCATCAAAATCCCTCAAAAACTAGCCGAATTACAGCCAAATCAAGTTTTCTAGGGGCTAAGGGGATTTTTATAGTTTGTAGTCTCTTTAGCTTCTACAAAATGACTTTCCTGGTTACTGTAGGTACAAAAACTACAAAATCCTTAAGCCGCTACAAAAAAATCGGTTCAAAAATCATCAAAATCCGTTGAAAACTAGCTGAATTACAGCCAAATCAAGTTTTGTAGAGGCTAAGGGACTTTTGTAGTTTGTAGTCACCTAAGCCTCTACAAACTCGGTCATTCTAGTTCTGGTAGATACAGAAACTACAAAAATCTCTAAGCCGCTGCAAAAAAATCCGTCTAAAGACCATCAAAATCCGTTGAAAAATGGTTGAGTCACAGCCAAATCAAGTTTTGTAGAGGCTAGAGAAGTTTTGTAGTTTTTTGTCATCTAAGCCGCTACAAAACTGTTCCCTGAGTTTAATGGGTACAAATACTTCAAAATATCTAAGCCGCTACAAAAAAAACTGACCAAAAACCATGAAAATCCCTCGAAAACTAAAAAATCTGGACCAATTTGAAGTTTTGTAGAGGCTAAGGGATATTTGTAGTTTGTAGTCACCTAAGCCGCTACAAAATGGTTATTTTAATTTTGAGGGTACAAAAACTACGAAATACCTAAGCCGCTACTGGAAAATCGGTTCAAAAACCATCAAAACCGGTCAAAAACTGGCAAAGTTAGAGCGATTTTCAGTTTTGTAGAGGCTAAGCGATTTTTGTAGTTTGTAGTCTCCTGAGCCTCGACAAAAGTGTTCCCCGGTTTTAGTGGGCACAAAAACTACAAAATCTTTGAGCCGCTACAAAAAAATCGGTCCAAAAATCATCAAAAATGGCCAAAAACTAGCTGAATTACAGCAAATCCAAACTGTGTAGAGGCTGAGGAAATTTCGTAGTTCGTAGTCACTTAAGCCTCTACAAAACCGTTTTCCTGGTTACTGTAGGTACAAAAACCACAGAATCTCTAAGCCGCTACTGAAAAATCGGTTCAAAAATCATCAAAAAACCATCAAAAACTGGCAAAGTTAGAGCGGTTTGAAGTTTTGTAGAGGCTAAGGAAAATTTGTAGTTTGTAGTCGCCTTAGCCTCTACAAATCAGTCTACTAGAGACTAAGGATACAAACTAAGCCTCTCCCGCCGTTTTTGTGGAGGCTTAGGCGACTACAAACTACAAAAATTTCTAAACCTCTACAAAATTCGAAATCCCTCTAACTTTGCCAGTTTTCAACCGTTTTTGATGATTTTTGGACCGAAATCTCCCAAATTTTCCGCGTTTCCATTCAAAACTAACCGATTATGTTCGGCGAGAAGTGGTTCCGAGTGATTCGACTCGTTCTTCTCGTTCTGCACCAATTGCTCTTTGCTCAGCCCGTTTTGAAGGTACAGTGGTGACTCGTTGGTGGTTGGTGGTGGTGTGCTTCTGGAAATTTGGAATATTGGTTTAAGAATGGAGCGGCTTAGGAGGTAAAAGCTACAAAATGTGGCTTAGCCGCTACAAAACTTGCAGTTGCTGTAACTTTGTCAGTTGTTGATCGTTTTTGATGGTTTTTGGACCAAAATGCGCAGAATTTTGTCTATTTTCATCCCAAATTAAGCAGACCTGACTCAAAATCTTTAGAAAAGCTCTAAAATCAACAAAACCACAACTATTCCAAGATTTGTAGAGGCTAAGGAGCTGCTTAGGCTCTTAGCCGCTACAAAATCTAGGAGAGGCCTAAAATTTTCCAGTTTTTAGTTTCTTAGCATCTACCAGGAAGGATATAACTGTTTTGTAGAGGCTTAGAGCAGCTACAAACTACAGTTTTCTCTAAGCCTCTACAAAACTTGAAAATTCTGTAACTTTGTTAGTTTTAACCCGTTTTTGATGGTTTTTGGACCAAAATTCTCAGAATTTCGTGAATTTTCAGAATTCTCTAAGCCGCTACAAAAAAAATCTGTCCAAAAATCATCAAAATCGGTCAAAAACTGACGAAGTTAGAGCGTTTTGAAGTTTTGTAGAGGCTAAGGAATTTTTGTAGTTTGTAGTTTCTTAGGCGCTACAGTTTTGGTAGACACAAAAACTACAAAAATATCTAAGCCGCTACAAAAAAATGTCTAAAAAACCCTCAAAATGCGTCAAAAACCGACAAAATTAGAGCGGTTCGAAGTTGGCTAAGGACACAAACTACAAAATGGGCTAAGCCTCTTTTTCTGTAGAGGGTTAGAGCTTTTTTGTAGAGGCTTAGAGCGACTACAAACTACAAAAATTTCTTAGCCTCTACAAAAAATTCGAAATCGCTGTAATTTTGTCAGTTTTGGACCGTTTTTGATGGTTTTTGGACCAAAAAATTCCAAATTTTGGCTATTTTGAAATTTGCAGAGGCTTAGAAAATAATTCTGTAGTTTGTAGTTGCTTAGCCTCTACAAAATCCCAAAAAAAGGAGGAAAACTCACGCCTGTGAAAAGTGTTGCTGCTTCGTCGGTGTGTTCTGAGCCGAGCCGGGTCTGCTTGGCGGGAATGGTTTGTGTAGGTACTGCTCGACGATCGGGTCCACCTCGTGGTACAGTATCTCCTCCGGTCGGAACGGATTTTCAGCGTCCGTCATTTTTCTAAAAAAAATTTTTTTTTTTTTGGAAAAGTTTTTTTTTCCGAAAAAAAAATTCCAAAAAACTACAAAAACCGAGGCCACGCCCACTCATTTTTGAACCACACAAAATGAACGCCAGTGAACTGAACTTAAAGCACTAACAAAGGGGCGGAGCCTAGGCCCCGCCCCTTTCAAGAAATCTAAAAACAAACCGAAAATGAAGGTCCATTGGTCTGAAAATCTCGTTTTTTTTCGGAAAAAAAAATTCCTCTAATAAAAGGGCATGTCTTTTTTTTTGAAAAACTCACTTCGATGGAAGTGGCGGTGAGACGGCGACTCTCCTAACCTCTTCGAACTGTGCTGGTGGGGGAATTGGTGATGGGGCTTCGGGTACGACGGTCTCCGAAGTCACGACTACTCGGGATACGGGGGCGTCCGGTCTGGAATATGAGAGATGGTTAGGGTAATGGGAGAAAAATGAATGAGGGGAACGGGAGAATTAGGAGAAAATCGGTAGTGGATAACGAACTTTTTTTTTCTCTTGGTTTCTACGCTCCATCTCACACGGACTTTTACAAATTTCATATTGAGTTTTTAAATTCTGACAGTAAGCCGCGCTTAAGCCGAAGGAGCGCGCACCATGTTTCCAGAGCACTTTTCAGTAATAACTTTCGATCAAATTCTGTCAATATTATATTCAACATGATGCGAAGAAAAAGTTCTATTCAATTTGATTCAAAAAAAGCTTAGGCTCTGTTTTTTTTACTGTTTCAACAAAATGAGAAAAATGGCTACGTATCGCTGAGTCGCCACGCAGTTGGCATGCGACCCTACAGTAAGACAGAGCCCGCGAATGGAACCTTTTGAAAACATGTACAGAAAAATTCACTGTGAGTGAAGCTAGCTCGGAAAATTGATTATAGAAAAGCTGGAATCCCAACTTTTTTTTCCGGAAAAAGTTTTCGGATGAAATTTTCGAAAAACGGAAACTTCGATTTTTTCGGATAACTATTTTCAGAAAACCAGTTTCCGGGAAAAAATACTGGAAAAATCAGACATTCCGATTTTTTCCAGAAAAAAAATGTCTGAAAAACGTTTTCCGGAGAAAAATTCATCGGTAAAAAATGTCGGGAAAATCGTAAATTTCACTTTTTTCCAGAACAAAGATCTCGGAAAAATCGTTTTCCAAAAAAAAAAATTCCGAAAAATCGAAATTTCCGATTTTTTCCAGAAAAAAAAGGTTTTCCGAAAAAAATTTTCTCGAATTTTTTCCCGAACAATCCTGATCATTGTCCTTCTTCCCAAAAATAGAAAAGATTCAACCTAATGCGTCTCCCCCATCATCAAAAAGTGGGCGGAGCCTCTAGAGGAACGAGTGAAAAGGGACCGAATGTCCAAAAAGCGAAAAGAACAGATGGTTTTAGAAAGGCCTCTCTCTCTCTTTCCGG
>GL380438.1:0-21075 GCA_000143925.2 Caenorhabditis brenneri
CCATGGGTGGAAGATCGGATACCATAGGTGAAAGATCGGATACCATAGGTGGAAGATCGGATACCATAGGTGGAAGTTCGGATACCATAGGTGGAAGATCGGATGCCATGGGTGGAAGATCGGATACCATAGGTGGAAGTTCGGATACCATGTGTGGAAGATCGGATACCATAGGTGGAAATTCGGATACCATGGGTGGGAGATCGGATACCATAGGTGGAAGTTCGGATACCATGGGAGGAAGATCGGATACCATAGGTGGAAGATCGGATACCATAGGTGGAAGATCGGATACCATGGGTGGAAGATCGGATACCATAGGTGGAAGATCGGATACCATAGGTGGAAATTCGGATACCATAGGTGGAAGATCGGATGCCATGGGTGGAAGATCGGATGCCATGGGTGGAAGATCGGATGCCATGGGTGGAAGATCGGATGTCATGGGTGGAAGATCGGATGTCATGGGTGGAAGATCGGATACCATAGGTGGAAATTCGGATACCATAGGTGGAAGATCGGATACCATAGGTGGAAGTTCGGATACCATAGGTGGAAGATCGGATGCCATGGGTGGAAGATCGGATGCCATGGGTGGAAGATCGGATGCCATGGGTGGAAGATCGGATGCCATGGGTGGAAGATCGGATACCATAGGTGGAAATTCGGATACCATAGGTGGAAGATCGGATACCATAGGTGGAAGTTCGGATACCATAGGTGGAAGTTCGGATACCATGGGTGGAAGATCGGATACCATAGGTGGAAGATCGGATACCATAGGTGGAAGATCGGATGCCATCGGTGGAAGATAGGTTTTATTGTTGGTACAATCGAAAACAAGTTGGTTCCAACAAAATCCGAGGGAACCGAATATCACTTGATGAATCTTGCTTTCCTTTGCTTGTCCAGAGTTTTTCAATTATTCTGGAGGACTGAAGAGTATTTCATTTCTAATCAAATGCGGGTTTTGAGTAGATGTGTTTGTACTTTACTGACAGCAAGAACAAAAATTCCTAGCTCAATTGTTAAAGATGGCATACTCGTATGATCATTAACTGAGCAGGTAGTAAAAAACCAACATAGTTAAAAAATGAAAATTTTTCGAAAATTCTCTCGATTTTTCATCGTTTTCGATACTGGTGATATACAAAAACTAGTTTTTAACAATTCTTAATATTCAATAATGATTTAATATCACGAACTACAAAAGTGGGTTGTTGGCAGTAACTTCATTTGTATGACTGCCATTCATTCTGAAAAAGGAATGATCACAGAGTTTGATGGTTTTCGCAAAGATTCACCAAAAAATGTGTTACTGAGCGAAAAACCTGTTCGACTTTTTGGCACTGTTCTGAAATCGTGGACCGAGAAAAAAAAATCGTGGACCGAAAAAACAGGGAAAAAAAATTGTGGACCGAAAAAAAAAATCGTGGACCGAAAAAAAAATCGTGGACCGAAAAAACAGGGAAAAAAATCGTGGACCGATGAAGGTAGGTCTGGAAAAAAATCGTGGACCGAAAAAATCGTGGACCGGAAAAAAAATCGTGGACCGGAGTTGAGGTTCTATTATCACCTATTCTTTTTGAAGAACTTTTTTGCGTTTCAAAACAAATTAATAATTTTTGATTGGTATCTATGCTAAAATATGTTTATTCAAAAAGAGGAAGCATTAAATCATGAAATGAAGTATGCAAAGGGAAAAAGCATGATAGACTAACTCTATCTGCATTGAAAACCTTCCTAAAATAAACGAATACTGGAATATTATATTATTCTGAAAATGGAGTATTATTGAGAAATGTCACGTGCTCCACGGCCGCGTCCGCGTCCACGTTCTTGTCCACGTCCTCGAGCTGTTCCACGGGTCGCAGCAACTGGAGATGGAACGCGTCTTGGAGATTGTTGATTTCTCGAACGAGTCACCATGGAAAGTCCGTTCGGTGATCGGTTTCGGAAGGAACTTCTTGTTCGAGTACCAGTCATCAAATTGGGTGATGCAAATCTTCCACGCGATGTTGTTGCTCCACGTGTTGTTGCTGCTCCACGAGTTGTTGTTGCTCCACGCGTTCTTGCTCCACGAGATGTTGACGATCCACGCAATGCTGAAGCTCCACGAGATGCTGAAGCTCCACGAGATGCTGAAGCTCCACGAGATGCTGAAGCTCCACGAGATGCAGAAGCTCCACGCGATGCTGGAACTCCACGCGATGCTGGAGCTGCACGAGATGCCGAAGTTCCCCGAGATGCTGAAGCTGCACGAGATGCTGAAGCTTCAGGGGATGCAGAAGCTCCACGCGATGCTGGAACTCCACGCGATCTTGAAGCTCCCGGTGATCTTGCTGCTCCAGGAGATGCAGGCCTTCTACGTAAAAAACTGATGTTTCCAGAAGGCGACGCTTCACGGGAGAGAACACTATCACGGGGTCCAGGAATTTCAGAGGGGGAGACAGGCGGAGTAGATGGAGATTGCGTGGAGGATGGACGGCTTGTTCTGCGTGTTGCATTTTGTTGTTGTGCCATACTCCTAGAAGAACCACCAGTTGCTGCATGAGGATTTTGTTGTTGTGCCACAGTTCTAGAAGAACCAGCAGTAGCTACAGGATTTCCGCGGAGTCCCGCATTTCTTGCTAGGTTGGGACGTTCCGAATTTCTTGTCGTTCCACGAGTTGAAGGATTTCTAGTAACACCACGGCGTTCATTCTTCAATTGTTGTCATCATTCCTATAAAAATAACTACGATGAGTCACGGATCTAAATTTTTCGGAAGGAACAAAGTCTCTACGGTCACGATCCATGGAAAAAAGGTTGATTTCGATTGCTGCGGAGAAGTTTTCAGACGGACGGACGAAAGAGAAAAAAGTCATCAAAGAACTCCAAATTTGACGGGCCAAATATTGGGGGTAGGGTCCTTTTGAAGATCCGTATTTCACCATGTCGGACACAGTGGTCAAATCAAGATCCTTCTTTTGTTCGACGAACTTTCCTAACTTATTACGGACATATTGATGTGGGGTTTCGGGCATGATGAGAGTGTGGTGGAGGTAGAGATGGGCTAAAATACAAAAAAATCTTTTTCTACAAAAGGATGACTCTATGAATTCAGTTATAGGAAATGAAAATAAAAATTACCTTCTAATAGTACAAGAAAGTGAAATTAACAGACAGAAAGCTAGTGAACGTCGTGGATGTCGAGAATATTAATGAATTCTTTTCGGCGCGTGTCCTCTGACAGTGTAAAGAGAATACGGAACATTGGATTTATTGCTGGAGACCTGTCTCCACCAGAATTTATGGCACATCCAATCTTTGCACCTGATTAGTTGCTCTGCGCCCGTATTTTTTACTTTCATATTTTTCCAACCTGAAACTATGAACCTTACGGAATACGTGAAATAAATTTCAAAATAATACGAAAATAAATAATGATAAAAGTATATGCGCAAGTGCGCATTCAAAACTTTTTCAAACTCCAGAAGAAGTTTACCTCAAGTAAATAAAAATTTCTGCAGATGATGGATTATCATTTCTGTCATAACACAATGTTCTATCCACGATTTTTTCGGTCCACGATTTTTTCGGTCCGCGATTTTTTGCCGAATACAAATTTCAATCGGTCCACGATTTTTTTTTCGGTCCACGATTTTTTCGGTCCACGATTTTTTTTCCAGACCTAACTTCATCGGTCCACGATTTTTTTTCTCGGTCCACGATGTTTTTTTTCGGTCCACGATTTTTTTCCCTGTTTTTTCGGTCCACGATTTTTTTTTTCGGTCCACGATTTTTTTTTTCGGTCCACAATTTTTTTTTCTCGGTCCACGATTTCAGAACAGTGCCGACTTTTCTAGCTTAGAATTCCAAAAAATCTGGTTTAAAATCTATTATATTCACTACGTTTTGATGAGGGTGTAGCCAGCACAAGGAGGGAACGAGAAATAAGAGTAATTATGTTTTGTAGAGCTAATGCAACTACATATTGTTTGTGAAAATTTCAGATTTCCCAAGCTTTCGAAGAATGAGTTAGGAAAAGCTGAACGATGGACAGTTACTTTCTTGCCAACCTAATAGCAGTTCCTATTCCGGTTTTTTTCGAAAGTTCCAAAAAAAACTCTTCAAACAACCAAAAAGAGTACGTATCATCTGCTCTCTTGGGCCTTGTCAGATATCAATTGAACTCTATAGTCTCCTAATTCATGTTAAATGGCAGACATCCTGGTTACTATCCTTACTTTCATTTGATCTACGTATGCTTTTAGTTCTCATACGTTCCAGTTACTCATCTTCCTTTTTTCACTGTCTCTTTTTCTCTAGTTAAACTTTGCCGTGTGAATTTTTTCATGAATACTTTCTAACACACATTTTTTATTCAGGTCCTCAAAACATTCACTGTTACATGTTCGCTGGAAGATCAATCTCAAATAAACATTTTTGAAATTCAGAAAACCAAAACTTACATTGTTTACAAAATTTGAAAAAGTATACACAAAATGAAAATCAAAGATGAAACGAAAATGGAAAACTTATGAAGTCAAAACTGATTATCGATTACGGTCATTCTACGGGAGAAGGAAGTTGCAGGAACTTTTGTTGCCGTGTTTGCAGTTATCAAACTTCAATGCACAGAACAGCGAATGCGAGTACAGATCAGGCATTCAGCGTTTTGACATTGTCTCCAATGTTTGAAAATTGCTTTTGATGTTTCACAGTATGGCACTGAAACTGGAATGTCAGACCTTATAGACTAGATTTTTCGTTCATTAGAATAAAAAATGTTTTGGTTATCAGTGAATGAGTTCTGACGTAGTACGCTGACCATCATCAACGAAAATAAAATTGTTATTTGCCTGATTCTCACAGAAAAAAATCAACCTCTTTACCTGAGCATGGCTGACGAAGTGGACATTGACGCATGTGAATGGTCAACTGCCGGAAGGCTGGACAGTTGGGCAGGTCGCACGGAGGATGACGTGTTGGTTGTCCAGCTTGAACACAAGCTGCGTTTTGCTGAAATTTTTGATTGGGATTTATATTTCCATTGATTAGTAGTTAGAACAAAGTTGAGTCAAGCGAAACATTGCGTCACAAACTGTTTTTCAAGCCGTGGCTCATGGAGGTTGAGAATTATGATGAATCTAGTTTCTTGACTTTTCCTAAATGACAGAAATTTTACTACACCATTTCACTCAACTCATTGGCTAATAATAGAAATCATACCTTGTCTTTGTTTAGGCAGGCGACTGCATGAAGAAGGAAAACCAATTCTTGTTGAATGTCCTTAATGGTTTTTGGAGACAATTCGTGTGGATTGGCCAAGCTGATCATCTGGAATGGCTTGGAAAATTCTAATTGAATATGCGACATGTTGTTATCTTTAGCCAAAATGAGCGAAATGGGAAAAGTGTACACTTTTGAGAACCTCAAGATCGAAAAATAATACAGACAGCACGAAAAATCTTTGTGACAGATAAAAATTATAAGCATGATGAAAAATCTTTATGGAAACTAATACTACAAGAGGCAAAACAGAAAAAAAATGAATTCATAGTCATTATCTTAGTCGAAGAAAAGAACCGTGAAAGAAATCCGAAAAAGAAAAGCTCTCAAAAGATTGAATAGTGCCAGATGGTTAATTTCCTATCGGAAATTGAACACTTTTTTGTTTAGGCCGGCGATTTTCCGAGAGAGAAATAACGGAATGAAGGAACTGATTTTTCAGGACGGTGAAATGACATTTCTTAAAACCCTAGTTTCTATTACTACATTTTCACCTTCTCAAAAGTGTGAGTTGGGCCTGCTGTTCAGGCCGCCAAAAAATAAGAATGAATGACTAGTGTCTGACTTGGACCACCTAAATTGGTAGAGGACAAGGCGGGAAAACATTGTGGTCTCACAAAAAATCAGTGGAGCGCAGATGCATTTCCCTTCGTCATCTGGGAGGAGTGAGACCATATGTTCATCAAAAATGAAGTGATTGAGGGGGAACTCGTTATTTTGGACGTAGATTCATCCCTTTGTGCTCAGGGCACCTATTCCAAACAAAACTCTCATTGTATTCCAGCTGACTTTGATTTGATCGACGCATTCGGAAAACATTTCTTAGGGTCTACAGCTTTTCGAGTTTTTACGGCCTTTTTATTCCTCACAGCTTCTTCAGTTTCTCAATGAATTACGCTTGGCTTTAAGCCGCCAGGTTTGGAGCGTGATCAAATCAAAGTTAGCTGAAATACGATGAGAGTTTTGTTTGGAATGTGTACCCTGAACACAAGACGATGAATCTTTGTCCAAAATAAAGAGATCCCTCTCTATCACTTCATCTCAAATGAACAGATGGGATCACCCATCTCAGGTGACGAAGAGAGATGCATCTGCGCTCGATTGAATCTTGGTGAGACCCCACTGTTTTCCCGCCTGTCCTCTTCCAATTCAGGTGGTCCAAGACAGACACTAGTCATTCATTTTTATTTTTGGCCGCCTGACTAGCAGGCCTACCTCACCCTTGATTATTTATAGATTTTTTCTACTATTTTCTCTACTATTCCGGACAATATGCTTTGGATCTTTGAAAGGTGAGTTTTGAAAAACCGGTGTTGAGTCAAAAATGAGGATTTTTAGAGTCTTGAGCTAGGAAATCGGGTAATATGATATAAGGGTTCTGCAGTCTGTAAATGAGATTAGTTCTTCAATACGTTGAATAATGTTCTTCACGCCCAATCTAAGGCTTTCCGCCCCGGGAAATATCGATGTTAGATCTGAAAACAGGAACTCTTCAGTTCAATTTTGTTGATACTAGAGCACATATAGGGTTTTAAAACTAAAATTGGGAAGTTTCAAGCCAAAACACGAGGGTTTCCAGTAAAAAATAGAACTAGTGTCCGCACATTTTTGCTTTTCTTCCCACGAATTCCCATGTTAAACGCAACATCTCAACTCGTCATCTTCATTAGTAGTGTCTTTTGTCACTCCATGAAGAGTGTCATTTGTCACTTTTTGCAGAGTGTCATTTGTCACCCATTTTGAAGGGGTCAAGAGGTGCTTAGAGGGTGTGAAGGGCAGTTGGGACGAGAATAATCCAATAACCAAGTATAATCATCTGGTGATTTGTCACTTCTAATCACATCTGTTGGGCTCAACCGACTTTAGAGAAACAACTTCCCACTATATCCTCTAACTCTACATACTTGGTGTAGACGAATATGCTACGGGTTCTCGCTTTGTTTCATTTGAGATGGACGGAGTCTGAAACTGGGCAATTATTCGGTTCCACCATGAAAAAAACATACATGGAAGAGATACAAAAAAAGTTGACCAAAAGTCAGATTCTTCGATTTTGGCTGAAATTATAGCCTAAAATCGGCTTTCAGGTCGAAATTTCTGAAAAATTCAGTTTTTGAGATATCTTTCCCAAAAGTTGAGGGATTAAAGGGAATTTGGAAAAAATTCGGGCTCTTTGAGTTTTTTTTTTGAGTTTTTCTTTTTCAGTTTTTTTTTAGTTTCAGTTTTTGAGTTTTTCTCAAAAATTTTGAATGGCCGTGGTATTTTTCAACAATACTCTCGGATTCCATATAGTTTGAAGCAAAAAAACTTCCTGGGTCATTTAAAGTTCCCATTTTCGAAAAACACCAAAGAGTCCCCCCTTATGAAAAATTAATATTCGAAAAAAAGAAGTTTTTTTTGCTTCAATATACAAAATTCACATTTTTCCAGCTCAAAATAAAGCTTCAAGCTGCTCAAGCCGGAGGACCGATGAGTTCAAATAGATTGGAGGACGCTCGAATGCATAATGAAGATGCAATCAAACAGCAACCAGGTTGTTCAGGGTAAGACGCTTTTGAAAATTTTATTCATAATTTTTTTTTAATTTTTAGAGAACTAGGCGTTGAAATGGAAAATACAACAACTGGAGATCCAGAACCAGCAGCTCCAAGCTGCTCAAGCAGGACTACCGATGAGCCCAAATAGCGTGGAGGCCGTTCGAAAAGGTTTGTGGGTCTGAATGGATTTTGATAATTTACAGTAACTTTCAGCGGACAAAGAGCGCATCAAGATGCTCGAGGAGGAGAACGGAAGATTAAGTCAAAAGCTAGCGAAGTATCAACTGAACCCCGAGAATTTGGGTAATTTTTTCAAGATTAAACAGCAATTTTTAAATATTATATTTTCAGACCTCACCCCATTCCTCCACAACTTAGCCGGCCACCCACAAGTAGTCCAGCTAACGACGAGAACGAATCAGTTTTATAATTTCTATAAGAACAGTGCAAGTGAGTTAAAAATTTAGGTTGCTCATATTCCTAAACCAAATTCCTTCCAATTTCAGTCCCACCCTTCCAAGAATTGGACGAAGAAGAAAAGAAGAAGTGGTCGAAGGTATTTGGGAAAATGAGACGTGATCAAAAAGACCAGGTGGCTAGAAACCTCATTCAGTATGTGAAAAAGGAGGTGGTTGAGTTGGATTAAGTTTTTGAAGACTTTTTGAATAAGAACCAGAAAAATAAAAACTGTCTCAAGTAGAAGTTTTTAGTCGTTTAGATTTTTATTTCATCAGTTGTAAATTTTTCAATTGTTTTATTTGCACAGTTTTCAAAATAACGTTTCTCTCATCACATTTCTCATTCGGATATTGTCAGTTTCCTTGCTACCATTTGGCTATTTTCCTTGTTCTTTTGTTTTACATTCATGGTTTGGCCTTTATTTCCTTCTCCCACCTCTTTTTTCCCCAAAAATGGTCATCTTGTTGTCATCTTCCAATAGGTCATTTCTCTCTTCCATCCTTGTTGTTTTTTTTCACTTCATGTATCTGTCATTCAAAATTAAGTGGCTTTTGTGCTTATGTATCCAAAAATTTATTAAATTTGATAATAAAGTGTAAATATGAAGATTGGAACACTATTTTAGGCGTTGGTCTTCATTAAGAGACCGATTTCAGGGATAGTAGTCAATGTCTAGATTTAAGAGGGATCTAGACATCTTTTACAAGGCTCAATTTATTTTTTTGCGTAGCTATGATATACAATAAACAACTCGCATTTCGAAAAAAAAACGTATCCGCCCTGACCTTTGTTCCTGTGACGTCACCAATTGGAACGTTTGTTCCAACTCTTTCGAACATTCTATCACTTTATTCTTCCAAAGATCAGCGATGAATATCATCAGAGGTAAGTTTCAAAAAAATATGTACTCACTCGTTACAACAACATTGAGACTTCAGATCTAGCTAGCCAAGGTCTGGACGAAAGAACACTGGAACTTCTCAAGTTGCAGCAGGAAATCAGGAAACTGGAGCGAGAAGCTCATGAATTCGGTAAGTTTTCGGGAAGTCTGTTTTGATTAAATCGTTTTTTTTTTCAGAAGCATTGAAAGATGACGTTGAGCGGCAGGAGGAGAGAATCGAACAGCTCAACGTGAAGATTCAAAGAAGTGAGAATACCAACGAAAATCTCCGAATGAAGATTGGAAGTTGAGAGACCGATTTGGATGTTTGTAGTCCTTACTTGGTTCGAATTTGGTGATTAATAAAATTTTACTGTATTTTGGCATAGTTGAGGAGAATAGATCATCAAATGGATGTTGTACTCTTCAAATTCACATAAGCTCTAGAATCTGTTCTCATGCGCAAAACGTTTTCACCAAAATTTTATTCATCTTCTGATCTTCCAAACTACCCATAGTTCAAAACATCGGGTTCAGTTTCTACACCGAATTTCACTTACTAATGAGCTTCAACTAATGAGCTTCTTCTCAGAATCACACTCCAAACTTAGAAAATCGTGATCATTAATTAATCCGTCGCATGATAATGAACCAACTCTAATCTTGTGCAAGGTTAATGAGAATCAGCCAACCGAGACGCCGTTTTTCCCAGAGAGAATGAGAGCGCTGCGGAAGTGAATTCAGAAGAAAACTATGTTATCACTCGGTACGTATCGCAGCAGATTTGTCACTTCATGTTGTAGTTTATACTATTCCTTTGAGTGAAAAATGATAATGTTCTACAAGTCATATTTTGACTGTATACCTATCTTGTACGGATGACCGTCATATAACTGTTGCACGTCAATAGCTCACCATCTGTCTCAATCGACAAACTTGTACTCTAATCCAGTACAATATCCATTAGCACTATCAGAGGGTAATACACTTATTGATTTTTTCATCTTGGAACTTCACAATTTATCTGTTTTGAACATAAAATTTTTTTTGTAACACAAATAAAACATCAACATCGACACCATTCCGGTGAGGAATGCATTCGTGCTTTGGAACGATATAGCACGTTCAAACTGTGCCTTATCCATTTTTGCTAACGGTAGGCCTTCAGTAGTGGCAATCCGGGCCCAGTCAGCCGGTGAGAGTTGGTTAATGACCGGTGGCACAGCAACTCCCGAGTTGGGAGGTAACTCTCTTTGAGTAGCATCAAATGCATCTGGAAATAATCTAATTAGAATGAGTTTCTAATTAAAATTTCAAAAATTGTAGTTTATGTGACGATTCTGCATGGTAATTTCTAGTAAAACAGGCTCACATTTATTAGTTCTAAAAATATGCTATTGGCTATGATTCTCAGTTTTCCTTCATTTCCAAAAACGTCTAAGCAATCATAAACTCACTATTAGCAGCAGATTGATTATCCATATATCTAGAAGTTGTTTTGTTCACAGGAAACTCGATGAGCTTTAAAATCAAACAATTGAGGAGGAGAACGGAAGATTGAATAAGGAGTAAGCAAAGTACAAGCTAAACCCCGAAAATCTGGGTAACTTTTTTTCCACAACGGGAATACGATTTCAAAGGGTTTTTTTCAGATATCACCCCATTCGTCTACAACGAGGACAGAGGCGGTCACCCACAAGTGGTCCAACAGACGACAAGAACTGAGCATTTTTATAACTTTTTTAAAGGAATTTTTAGTAAACTGTCATACTGTTTTCCTGTAGTTATCAGCCAAATTATTACCTATCTTTCCTACTAGTTGTCTTTTGTGTCAGTTTTGTTTCCCATTTTGAATATTCTAAATTTCTTTTTGTTTTCTTCATTGAAAAATCTGTTCAAGTTTGATAATAAAGATGAAATAAGAAGACTCCCATGATAGGAACCTTGATTGAGGTGATGACATTCCTGTAGGGAAGAAAAACAGCCGGATACAGTTTGTTACACACGATAATCTCAAGAAACGCCCATGTCCTCAATATAAAAAATTATTGATAATTTTCAAAAATCACATTCCACCATTCCACCAGAGAAGAAAATTGACGTAGAAAAGCCAAACTAACTCTTGTTCAGTTCAAATGAATTCGTAGTTTCCAATTGATACCAGAAACATTTGATCATTCATTCCTTTTACATTCAGCCACCTGTTGAATAATTCAGGTTCACCTGACCTTCTGACGTTTTTTTCTGCTAGCACTCTTCAATTTTTTACACGTCTGTTTTCTCGGACCATTATGATCAGAGATTCTATTGTTATGAACAGAAATTGTCAGACAGGTCACTAGTCACTCGTTTTTATGACACATTGAAGTAAGTGCTAGTTGTCTCTTTGACATCTGCCCTATTTTTGCCTCAACAGTAGAAGGCCATCAGTTCTCTTATACTAATCTAGCGACCTACATATACCCTAATGATGAGAAATTAATCACCGGAGGCTTTTGTGAGCCATGTCTAAGCACAGAGCTCCACAGAGCTCCAAATGGAAAATGAAAAAGATTCAAATGAGCTCTTTTGATATGTGAACACCACATGACAATCAGACAAAAAACTGAATAGGCTAGCCTCGATGAGGGTCTCACTCCACGAGACGCACACAGAACAGGCGTATTAGAATAATATGATAATCAGTTATCCCTATGAGAAACATGAACAATTGGAGGTAGTGAAGGAGTGCATTACAATTTTAGAAATTTTAGAATTATAGAATTTTTGAAAAATTGAGTACTCAAGGTATCCAACTGGAATTAATAGGAAAAAAGTTACCAAATTCGAAGTAACGTGCCGTTTATATCCTATTATTTGTTGGAACGTATTGTACAAAAGTTGAAAACCCATCTAGGTAGATGAGGTCCATAGTCAAGTAAACTGAACGAGATAGAAGTTATAACAACCAATTTTTCTTCGAAAGCAGATGTTTAGAGTTTCTTATCTGAATAAAAATCATGTATACACAGAGATGGATTGATTGGCTCGTAACTTTGCAGACATAATGACAGTTGAGGTATACTTTTGTACACTCATACGAGTAATTTATCCCAGAAGAACAACATTCAATCTCGTGCCATAAAAATGACAATGAGTCAAATTTTATCTTATCTACTCTGGGAGGCACAGAGTGGAGTGTTTATTATTCAATGTGTGTCTCTTCTTGCTCGTTCGCTATTTTCATCAATTTTCTCCTCTATCTTCAAATAAAAAAGTCGCATCTCGAGCGACTGTCAATGTTAAAAAACTTGACTTATTTTTCCCTGCGTTTTTGAACAACTTTTATCCTCATTTTTTCCTCATCATGTGTTTGATGCTTCATTTTTTCAGCATTCAAAATGGAAAACAAGAATTTCGACTTTGATGTTACTCTCGACGTTATGACTGTAGGAGGTGTCCAATACACTCCAGAAGATCGTCTAGGCTGTGGAGCCTTTGGGACTGTTTTCAAGGGCAGGGACTCGGATCAATCAACTGTTGCTATTAAACATCAGTACATCCGGCCAGATAACAGCCGTGCGCAAATTTTGGAAGAATATCGGATTCACAAGGATATGTCTGAAGTTGACAAAGCTGGATCTGTTATCAAAATGATTGGGATGCTGAAAAACCCAAAGTCAGTCATTATGGTTTTGGAATTCGCTCCCGAATCGCTCCACTCGATTCTGGGAAAAGTGACTTCTGTTCAAACCCAAAAGTATTTTCGGCAGCTCATACACGGAGTAGAGTTTCTTCACTCCAACCATGTCGCACACTGCGACCTGTCATTGAAGAACTTGTTGTTGTTAGAGGGTAAGCTAACCATGATAATTTAAAAATAACAATGTGTCAATTACAGGAAATTTAAAAATTGCTGATTTTGGAAGAGCAAAACGGTTGATGAGCAAAGACCAAGAATTTCTGTCAACAGAGTGCCGAGGAACCCCGAAATTCTGTGCCCCGGAAGTTTGCGCCAGAGAACCAGTTCCAGTGAAGCCATTTTCATTGTATGTGTGGTCAAGTGGTGTTGTTTTAATGCAATTGACCCAGAATTCGGAAGACTCGTGGAGAGAAGCGAAAGTGTGAGTTAGAGCTAGTTGGTTAGAATTTGCGTGTTATTCAGTGGTTCCTAGTAATCAAATTGTGAATTGTGCGTTCTTACAGTACTTTTGCATCATGATAAAACTAGCCCTTTCCTTTTCAATTTTAAACGTTCCTGTTTTTCAGCCAAGTTCAAGAATATGATAAATGGGTTGCAAAAAAGAAGCCAACTGGATCTGACTTCTGGTACAACATTCCTCCCGCAGTTATGAGTAAGTTTCATTGGTCCTATTCAATATGAAAACAAGTTTGAAACAATTATAATTTGCAGACTTGTTAAGGAAGATTCTCGAAGCCGACATCAGCAAAAGAGCGACCATAATTGAAATCAAGAATTCTCCCTATTTCAAAAAGGACGAGAAGGAGCCTATTAAGCGCAGTGGCGCTGCAACCCGGAGTTCAGGAAAAAGAGCAAGATATTGATGATTTCCTTCTTTTATCCCTTTGTTTTTCTGTTTATCACCTTCTCTATCTCTCTCTCTCTCTCTCTCTCTCTCTCTCTCTCTCTCTCTCTCTCTTTCTTTTTTCATTCAAGCGGTAAAATGGTTGACTTTCGTAGAAATTGAAAAAATGTCTTCAATTTTTTTTTCTGTTTGCAGTCCGACAATAAAGTTATATTTCTAAACTAGTTCAATAATTATTTAACAGCTGGGTTCTAACAGAAATTGAAGGTTCAATCATTTCCAAATCTGGCAATTACTTCTTCAACCTCATACTGATTTGGTTTTCAAAATATCTTATAACAGGGATTCGAAAAAAAAAACAGAATGTCTTGCCTCCAGTGAATGGGATTCATACTGATGATGCTCCTCGTCAGTACCCTCTAGCAGCTAAAACAACGGGTACATGGTGATCTACTAACCGAATTGTCTCTGTCCTGTTAGGTTAGCTTCATTATTCCCAAAAAAGGTTTTTCCTTATTAGTCGAAAAGAAGACTTGAAAACTGTGTTGGAAAATGAAAGAACCCCGCCGCTTGGAACCAAACGGGTTTTTGTTGTTTTTTCTTAATTTTTTAGCGCAACTGTTAGCGTGTTCAACAATCCATCAGTGGAAGGACTGTATGACTTAATAATGGAACACTCTCTATGAGATTTGTGGTACTAGCACCCTTCCAGCCTCTACTCGGAGAAACTATTGTATTCCTTCCTCTCATATTTTTGAGAACTAATAATGCTGTTGAATCCCATTACGTAGGATGTTTGCCGTGCTACAAAGTGATTAGTAAAATAGTTCTGTCACTTTTTTTTCGGGAAGTCACAAGTTTGAAGCATCACAGCTGCCTAAAACTCCTGTAGACCTTCGTAAATGAGTTTCGAATATTGATGAATAAAATAATTTCTTGGCCTTGGTTCTGTGTATCTTCTCAGAAAAATACAATTCAAACGCGCGCCATAAAAATGGCAGACATCAGGTCAAGTGGTCATCTACATTAGGGCACACAAAAAACGAACCTTCATTCGCATATTGTTTTCCTCTTTCTCCTTGTTTGTCTCACAATTCTTATTGATTTTTCTGAGGCCTCAGATGAAGAGGTTTTCAAAGATATCAGTGTCTGATAACATGAAAATTAGCCTCAAGCTGCTAAAGCCGGAGAACCGATGAGTTCGAATAGATTGGAGGACGCTCGAATGCATAATGTAGATGCAATCAAACAGCAACCAGGTTGTTCAGGGTAAGAGATTTTTTCAAATTATGTATATCACTTATTTCTCGTTTTCAGAGAACCATGCTCTGATGGCGTATACAACAATTGGAAATCCAAAACCAGCAGCTCCAAGCTGCTCAAGTCAGTGGACCAATGAGTCCAAATACCGTGGAGAACACCCGGAGAGGTATGTGGGTCTGAATGAATTTTGATAATTTACAATGATTTTCAGCCGATAAAGAGCGGATCAGGATGCTTGAGAATGAAAACAGAAGATTGGGTCAAGAGCTAGCGAAGTATCAACTGAACCCCGAGAATTTGGGTAATTTTTTCAAGATTAAACAGCAATTTTTAAATATTATATTTTCAGACCTCACCCCATTCCTCCACAACCAGGATAGAGGCTTAGCCGGCCACCCACAAGTAGTCCAGCTAACGACGAGAACGAATCAGTTTTATAATTTCTATAAGAACAGTGCAAGTGAGTTAAAAATTTAGGTTGCTCATATTCCTAAACCAAATTCCTTCCAATTTCAGTCCCACCCTTCCAAGAATTGGACGAAGAAGAAAAGAAGAAGTGGTCGAAGGTATTTGGGAAAATGAGACGTGATCAAAAAGACCAGGTGGCTAGAAACCTCATTCAGTATGTGAAAAAGGAGGTGGTTGAGTTGGATTAAGTTTTCGAAGACTTTTTGAATAAGAACCAGAAAAACAAAAACTGTCTCAAGTAGAAGTTTTTAGTTGCTTAGATTTTTATTTCATCAGTTGTAAATTTTTCAATTGTTTTATTTGCACATTTCTCAAAATAATGTTTCTCTCGTTACATTTCTCATTCGGATATTGTCAGTTTTCTTGTTACCACTTGGCTATTCTTCTTGTTCTTTTGTTTTACATTCATTGTTTAGCCTTTCCTTCCTTCTCTCACCTCTTTTTGTTTCCAAAAACGGTCATCTTGTTGTCATCTTCCAAACGATCATTTCTCTCTCTCTCTCTCTCTCTTCTATCCTTGTTGTTTTTTATCACTTCATGTATCTGTCATTCAAAGTTAAGTGGCTTTTGTTTTTATGTATTGAAATGTTTTTTAAAATTTGATAATAAAGTGTGAATAAGGAGGTTCTGAAGATTGGAACACTATTCAAGGTTATGGTTTTTATAAAGGGAATTACTTCAGGGATAGTAGTAATTAATTAGGATTTTAGCGGGACCTAGACTCTTTTGCAGGTTTAATCTGTTTTTTTTTTTGCATAGCTACGACATTTGTTAGTTGAGCAAAGTAAAAAAAAAAACTAAATTGTATTTCAAAAAAAGTAACCGTCCTGACCTTTGACCCTGTGACGTCACCAAATAGGGCCTTTGAAAGTTTGAGAACCCATCTTGGTAGATGAGGCCCATAGTCTAGTGAACTGAACGAGATAGTAGTTATCACAAATAACTTTTTTTAAGGGCAGATGTTTAGAGTTTCTTATCTGAATAAAAAATCATGTATACCGACAGGTGGAGTGATTGGCTCGTAAAGTTGCAGACATAATGACAGTTGAGGTATACTTTTGTACACTCATTCGAATAACTTATCCCAGAGGGACACGATTCAATCTTGTGCCATAAAAATGAGAGTGAGTCAAATTTTATCTTATCTACACTGGGAGGCACAGAGTGGAGTGTTTCTTATTTAATGTGTGTCTCTTCTTGTTCGTTTGCCTATTTTCATCGATTTTATCCTCTTTAAATAAGAGAGTCGCATCTTGAGCGACTGTCAATGTTAAAAAAGGGATTTTAAATTATTTTCCGTGCATTTTTTCCTAGTTTTATTTCTCCTCATTATTTGCTTAATTCTTCATTTTTTCAGCATTCATAATGGAAAACAAGAATTCTGACTTCGATGTTACTCTCAACGTTATAACTGTAGGAGGTATCAAATATACTCCAGAAGATCGTCTAGGCTGTGGAGCCTTTGGGACTGTTTTCAAGGGCAGGGGCTCGGACAAAACCACTGTTGCTATTAAGCATCAGTACATTCGTCCAGATAACAACCCAGCTCAAATATTGGAAGAGTACCGGATTCACAATGAGATGTCGGAAGTTGACAAAGCTGGATTTGTTGTGAAAATGATTGGGATGCTAAAAACCCCAAAGTCAATCGTTATGGTCTTGGAATTGGCTCCCGAATCGCTCCACTCGATTCTGGGAAAGTTGACTCCAGTTCAAGTCCAAAAATATTTCCGCCAGCTCATACACGGAGTAGAGTTTCTTCACTCCAACCATGTCGCGCACTGCGACCTCTCATTGAAGAACTTGTTGCTGTTGAATGGTAAGCTGATCGTGATAATTCGACAATAACAATGTGTCTATTACAGGAGATTTGAAAATTGCTGATTTTGGAAGAGCAAAACGATTGATGAGCAAAGACCAAGAATTCCCGTCGACAGACTGCCGAGGAACTCCAAAATTCTGTGCCCCGGAAATTTGTGCCAGAGAACCAGTTCCAGTGAAGCCATTTCCATTGGATGTGTGGTCATGTGGTGTTGTTTTAATGCAATTGACCCAGAATTCGGAAGACTCGTGGAGAGAAGCGAGAGTGTGAGTTAGAATTAGCTTGTTAGAATTCGCGTGTTGTTCAGTAGTTCCTAATAATCAAGTTTCCAATTGTGCGGTTTTACGGTATTTTTGCATTATGATAGATGTAGGACTCCATGCTAAAACTCATACTTCCCCTTTCAATTTTAATCATTCCTGATTTTCAGCCAAGTTCAAGAATATGATAAATGGGTTGCTAAGAAGAAGCCAACTGGATCCGACTTTTGGTACAACATTCCACCCGCAATTATGAGTGAGTTCCATTGGTCCTATTCAATATGAAAACAAGTTTAGAACAATTATATTTTACAGACTTGTTAAGGAAGATTCTTGAAGCCGACATTACCAAAAGAGCGACCATTACTGAAATCAAAAATTCTCCTTACTTCAAGAAGGACGAAAAGGAGCCTATCAAGCGCAGTGGCGCTGCAACACGGAGTTCAGCAAAAAGAGCAAGATATTGATGATTTCCTCCTCTTACCCATTTGTTTTTCTGTTTATCACTTTTTTTCTCTCTCTTTCTTTTTTTTTCATTCAAGAGGTAAAATGATTGACTTTCGCAGAAATTGAAAGAGTGCCTTCACGAGTTCTTATTTGTTTGCAGTCCAAGAATAAAGTTATTTTTCTAAATTTGTTCATTAATTATTAAGGTGAACCAAAAGTTTCCGCAAATCCGGGATTTTTTGCACTGCGACAGTTTTTCGAATCTAGTTTTTTTTCATGATGGGTACCAACCACCTAGACATAGCCACTGCCGAAATCTCATCAGTATTGGTCACCTACCACAAAAGATACAGTAAGTTATAAGGGTGTTGGTCAGTTCCTCTTTTTTGGAAAACCAATGTTCCCAAAAAGATTTTTCCAATTTTTTGAATTAAAAATACTCATATGAGCATGGATACTACGCCTTTGAAAAATCATGACCAAATACCCACTCTCCGCCGATATTCATATTTTAGTCTTCCTAACTTTAGGCTGTTAGGAATTCTTCATTCGAGGTGCTAAAAATTAGGAATGTGAGGATATTGGCCCACTAGGGAAGACCAGAAAGTTTCAAAAGAAAGTTTGATGAAAAAATCGAAATTGAAGAATTTACAGTTTTTGGTCGAAATTTCAAGCCATTTTTAAATTGTATTTAAAACGACAGAGAGTGGATATCTGATCAAGATTTTTTGGTGGTGAATACACATGTCCATACGAGTATTTCGATTTGAAAGAATTGGAAAAATCTTTTTGGGAACATTGGTTTTCCAAAAAAGAGGAACTGACCAACACCCTTATAACTTACTGTATCTTTTGTGGTAGGTGACCAATACTGATGAGATTTTGGCGGTGGTTATGCATATGTGGTTGGTACCCATCATGGAAAAAACTAGATTTGAAAAACTGTCCTAGTTAAAAAAAATCCCGGATTTGCGGAAACTTTTGGTTCACCCTAATATTTGACAACGGGGTTGAGTTGAACTCATCAGCCTACTTGTTCAAGGTTCTCCCTTGTTAGTCAAAAAGAAGACTTGAAAACTGAGTTGGAAAATGTAAAAACCCCGCCATTTGGAAACAAACAGATTTTTTGTTGCTTTTTTTCCAATTTTTCAGCGCAAATGTTTGCGTGTTTAATAATCTATCAGATAGGGAACTGTATCACCTGGTAGTGGAACGCTAGGCGTCGGATTTCCGAGGGGAAACCGGGAATACGGTTTGATCTTTCTCATCACGTTCTGTTGTATCCTGGATTATTGTTTGATAGCGATTAGTTCCGCCGGCTATTGGTTGAAACGTCTATGAGATCTATGGTACTAGCACCCTTGCAGCCTTCACTCGGAGGAACTTTTTTTTCCCTTCCTCTCATACTTTGAGAACTAATGATGCAGTTGAATCCCGTTACGTAGGATGCTTACCGTGCTACAAAAATAATAGTCAAATAGCTCTATCCCTTTTTTTTCGAGAAGTCAGAATTTTGGAGCCTCATAGCTGCCCAAAACTCTTGTAAACCTTCGCAAATGCGTTTCGGACAGTGATGAATGAGGTGATTTCTTGCCCTTGGTTCCGTGTACCGTCTCAGAAAAATACAATTCAAACGCGCGCCACAAAAATGACAAACATCAGGTCAAGTGGTTATAAACATTAGGGCACACAAAAAAACGAACCTTCATTCGCATATTGTTTTCCCCTTTCTCCTTGTTTGTCTCACAATTTTTATCGATTTTCTGAGGCCTTTGAGTGAGTTATTTGCAAATGATGAATTTCTAATAACTTGAAATTATCTCTCTTCAGTTATTCTTGTTTCCCTAGGCAGTGTACTGATTTTCAGCAAACAACATAGCATTTCATCGTTTTCATATATTTCTTCTCGTTTATATACCGATTGTTCTCAATTTTTGAAATCTTCAGGTGAGAACATTGGATTTCAAGTGTGTTCCAATATCATGAAACCAAAGCGTTTGAACTATTTTTAAATGCGTTTTTAAACATATTTTGTGTCAGGCATCCATGTAATCTTCACGGAGAAGACAGTCTGACACTGCAACTATTTCATTTGAGAAGCCTAAAATTTGGATCCTCGTAGTTGCCCAAAATTTCAGTTCAAACACTAACTTCCTTCACCCCATCCCCTTTCCTACCTGCTCCTGTCGCTATTCAAGTAGTAAGATAAAGATCTTCATTGTCTGGTACACGTTCTCTCTCTGTTTTACGACCATTGACCAACAAACCCTCCCCTCCTAATCCTACAGGGTAATCAATAATTATTGAATGAGGGTATATAAGGACCTCATTAACTCTCATTCCCTCACATTCGTCAGTCTACGACATCCTCTTCAATCGTCTGCCCTCAAAATTTTTTATCATCGTTACTATTTTTCTCTTGACTGTTAAGATAACCTCGTTTTTTTCTCCAATCCCGTATGTTTTTTATTAGCTTCAATTTAATCTTCAGAATTTTCAGAAATCGCTTCGTGATGGGAAGCCAACATCATTCTGAAGGATGGACGAATAGAGAGAAAATAGGGGACGTCAAAAAGGTTCGTGGAGAAATTAAAAAACGAAATGTCATGTTTTGGAAACAAGTCACAATTATTCTAAGCCAAAAGACAGGAAGCACGGGAACTTTTCACAAAAGAATCAATACGAAAATAAAAAGGCCTCAATTGACCACGAGTTCCTCATCACTAAAAGAGTACAATTTAGACAGGGCCAGTCATACCTTGCTATTACATTTTCTTGACCTGAAAAAATTCGAAAAATACCAAATTTTGAATTTTTTTTTCGAACTATTTGTGTTTCTTATGGCTTTCAATGCTTTTCGAATTAATCGCCGACCTTTTTCTGACAGTTTGAACAGAATTCAATTTTTCAGTGCGTCAAAATGGCTTCAAATTGAGAAAACTCGATTCTCAAGCCTTCTGAAGTCGATACTGGATCAAATAAAAGTAAGAACATAAGCACTTTATTTTCTCCAATTGGAAATTTTCAGAGTGGCTCAACTTCTCTGCAATGGAACATTGGACTTTCAGTGGATCTAATGGAGTTCGAGTTCTGGATTGGTAGCCAGTGTTCGTTTATTTTACTTTCCTCGGTTAGTTGA
>GL380439.1:9277-20094 GCA_000143925.2 Caenorhabditis brenneri
AATTTCAAATCTTCTGGGCCATTTTCATCTTTTTCGCCTCAATCACAGCGGGACTCGGCGATCGGGAGCGGCTCGAGGAGCTCATCGGGAAAATTTGAAATGTTTTCGAAAAGTTTGGCTCGAAATTTTCAAATTTTGTACTCGATTTTAATCAATTTTTTTGGATTTCGTCCAAAATAAAATTTCAAAGTTCATTTTGAAAAAAAATTGTTCGGTCGAAATTTTTTTTCAAAAAATTTTCTTCAAAAAATTTTTTGACTCTTTTTGTTTTAATCTTCCAGAAAATCGAGTCAAAAAAATTCGAAAATTTCAACGTCGCGGAGCCAACAAATTTAAAAAACTGACAACTTTGTTCGACTCGCGACACGTTCTGCACTGATAGTCGAATTTTGGGTCGGAGGCCTCCTCGACGGAAACCGCAGGGATGCTGCATTCCATGTCGTAACACTCCTAACATCATCTCCACCTTCTGAAGCGACAATGGGATAGGGAGCCGTCGTTTCTCAACTGCCACGGAGGGGATCAGCGACTATATTGTAACTGCTAGTGTCTCAACTGCTATTTTTGGATCTTCTGCTATGGATCACCTGCTATTGCTATAGTAGTTGATCCATAGGCTAAAGCAGTTGATCCATAGCAGAAGAGCCAAGTATAGCAGTTGAGACACTAGCAGTTACAACATAGCAGTTGATCACATCTATAGCAGTTGAGTATCTACCAGTAGTACGGGCTTGATGAGCTAGAAGCGGCGAACTCTCAACTGCTATTTTCTCAAGTGCTACCGGGTGATCAAGTGCTATTCCTCCTCAAAAATAGCACTTGAGATGAAATTCATAGCATTTGAACCATTGGAAAATAGCACTTGATCACTTCTAACCCCACCTACCTGGTCAGTGGTACAATAGATCGAGTCATCGATCACCGGCATCTGCTTTTTCACTTTCTTCTGAACAGTCGACGCCGTCGGTGGTGCTCCCAACTTGGTCATGGGCGGCGGTGGGTACATCAGACGTTGGGTGCCAGCAATACGTTTCTGGGCGTTCATCGCCACGTTTTGTGGCGGTTTCGACACGCCCCCAGTGTCGAGAGAGTAGGCGTCGGTGCAAAAGTTCGTGGAGGCATCGGAGGGACGGGCCCAGGTCTGGAAAAGAGGTTTATGAGGTTTTGGTGATAAAATCGTATATTTTCTTTTGAAAAATCGACTAATTTTCAACCGATTTGATCAATATTGAGAGTGGAAATAGATTGTTTTTGTTAATTTGACAAGAATTTGTTGTTTCAGTTCTTAACATCCGGAAAAAATTTTTCGAAAAAAAAATTTTTTTTCCCGATATTCGGAAAATGAATTTTTCTGCAATTTTATCCGTTTCAGTTTGAAAAACGACTCATTTTCTCGTTTTTTTTTGCTAGATTTTACGGAAAAATTTTGGAAAATCTACGAAAAAAAAACTTGAGAAAAAATTCTCCGCTGCGAGACCAGCGCAAAATAATTGTTGTGCGCCTTTAATACAGTATACCGTTGGGAAAAATTTTTTTTGGGTTTTTTTTCGAAAAATGTCTGGGAAAACTCGAATTTTTTGTTCGATTCTGAACAGAACTGCTGAGCACCTTGGCTAAAATTCAATGATTATCGAAAAATTCGTATTTGTACTGCTAAAAACCCGGGAAATTCTTTTTTTTTCTCGCTATTCTAAGCTTAGCTAAGCACCTTTGCCACCAGCTCCGAAAACTTTTGATTCGCATCCTGCTCCGTCGACCGCATGAATCCAATGAGTTTCGCAATGTATTCATTCGCCTCGAATGGCTCTTGGGCCGTCGGCGCCGACGGGGGCGGAGCCTCAGGTTCTTCTACGATTATGATGGAGGAATCCTCGCTGTCGGACATTTTGAAATGTCGCCGAAAATTCAGTAATGAGAAAAAATCAGAAAATCTAGCGGAAAAAGGTAGAGATTTGTAGTCAAAACTGACAATTTGGGGCGAAAAATTTCGAGAAAAAATATAAAAAATCGATAATATGTATATTTTTGTGGTGATAACAAAGAGAAAACAAAAAAAGATCCTAATATTCTTAAATTTTCGAAAATAAACTTAATTCTAAAAAAAAACAAGAAAAACCAAAAAAGTTAAACAACTGGCGGCATGTGCGGGTGCTCCTCGGCTTCCGCCTCCTGTAGAATCTTCTCTTTGTAGTCCATATACCTGAAATTACGAAAATTTATCGGAAAATTCAGACCGAGCAAACCTATATTTCTTATTCATCGGCCCAGCTCTATGAATGTGTCCCAAAAGTCTCTCCTCAATCCGGTCGAGCGCGTTTCTCGAGAGCACCACGGTGTCGTATTTGATGAGTGAGAAGCAGTTTAGACCGTACACTGGCATCACGTTGAGCCACGGGAGGGCTTGTTGAGCCTCGGCAAGGCCACCGCTGACCGTATCGGCGTCGTCGACAAAGAGCACCGAGTAGCCGTAGTTGCGCGCTTCGCAGAGCTGGAAAATTGAGGTTGAGGAGTTTCGGTGCATTTTCGCGTCAACGTGTTGTAGCTCGGGTGCTTACAGTAATTCACAGTCCGCAATCACCGCGCGCTGCAACACTCTGACGCAAAAATGCACCAACTTGATGATCTAGACAAGAAAAACTAGCTGCGGAAGCGCCGGGGACACGCTGCCAACGCATAAATGAGCTGGGGAGTTTCGGTGCATTTTTGCGTCAGCGTGCTGCAGCTCAGGTGCTTACAATAGCCCAAAGTCCGCAGACACCGCGCGCTGCGACACACTGACGAAAAAATGCAGACTAGAACTAGCTTGCTGGAGCGCCGGGCGTGCCCATCAACGCAAAAAGTACTAACATCAATCCAAAACTTGGGATCCCCGTTCTGCAAATTCTGCAAATTATCGACAATATGCAAGTCGTCCTGCGTGTGTTTCAGTGTCAACGCCACACAAAGTCCCTGGATTCGAACGGCATCCGGGAGCATGTAGAACCAGGTACGCGGTCCTCGAACTCCATTCGCAAAACCTCCTCGGATGAATTGTGGAGCACGAATGGATCCGACGTGGGCGCGTCCCGTCTTTTTCTGTGGCCACGGTTTTCGGCCACCACCAGGCATCTCAGCTTTCGTGAGCATTTTCGTCATCTGCACATTACGGTAGACACTTTGCCACGTCAGATTTCTGTGGAGGATATCGATTCGAGGCGAGGTGCGGAAAATGTCGGGATGGAGATCCACGAGGCCTTGTTTTTGATCTTCGATGGTCTCTAGGCTTGAGACCCACGCCTGTGGGATTTGGACGAATGGGCTTTCGGGTTTTCGCCACAGTGGTCGTTGGGTGTCTGAAACTGATGGGGATGAGGGGTGGTTTCTCAAGTGCTAAGGGGTGATCAGCTGCTTTTTTGACTCATTTTCTATAGATGCTACCATTTCTCAGGAGCAGGGCTGTGCGAAAAAAAATTCGAAATACGTTTTTTCCGAGTTTCTCAGAGCGAAACAAACGAAAAATGATTTTTAGGGTTTTTTCAATTTTTTTTTTGGAATTTTTGGTTTCTCCAGAAAAAATGGATATCAAGGGGGTAAAACCATAAAAGTATATAACTAAAAGACCGTTTTTTTCGAAATTTTTTTCGGAAAATGACCGGAAAATCGAAAAAAAAAATTTTCTGGACATTTTTTTGCACAGCTCTGGTTGTGACATAAAAAATAGCACTAAATCCATAACCCATAAACGAAAAATAGCATTTTCGTTTCTACCTGATGATGATCCTGATGTTGATGACGTGGCCGTGGAGAGGGCTCTGTTGGATATGAGAAGATGGCGAATTTGTCGGGAGAGCATCTGGAAATTTGGGGCTAAAAATCTCAAAAATCTGAAAAAAAAGTACGATAAAAACCGATCAAAACGGTAATTTTCACAAGAAAAAAATAGAAAAATTGGAAGGAAAATATATCGATTTTCAGCGCAAAAACAACGAGAAAAAAACAATGAAAAAAACAAAGAAATCTATCTAGAAAAGGCTAAAATCAATCAATAATTATTTCCCTTGTTGCAATCGTTTCCTCTCCTCCTGTCCCTTCCTGACCGCCTCTTTGAACATTCTCATCAGGTACTCAGTCGACTGTGGGGTATCATCATTGCCCGGCACCAGGTAAGTCAAATAGGCCGGATCTGAATTCGAGTCGACGACGCCGATGGTCGGGATGGCCATTTTGGCGGCCTCGATGATTGCCGGATGATTTTCACCGAGAGATGTCAACGTGGAGAGGAAGCAGACGGCGTCGGGAAGGCGAACGGATGCGCCGAGGAGTTGTCGGGTGTTGGTGAGCGTTCCGGATTGCCATTTTCGAACGTGAGAGTATTGACCAACCTGGAATTTCATGGTGTTTTGATGAGGAACGATGGTTTGTCTGTCTGTGTGTCTGTTTGTCGGACATCCGGAATTTCGACATCTAGATACCCCAAATTCAGACATCCGGAATTCCTGAAATCCAGACATCCGGAAATAAGGAGTCTAGGCGTCCGGAACTCGGGGAATCCGAACATCCGGAACTCAGAAATTCAAACGACCCAAATTCGGAAATCTGGACATTCTGACATCCGGACATATAGAAATCCAGACAACCGGACATCTGGTAACCGGGTATCCCGAAAATCGGAACTCGGACATCCGGACATCCATAGTTCCGAATATCTGTCTATCTGTATGTCTCTCTGTCCGGTCAGTCTATCAGCGTTTCTGTCTGTCTATCTGTCTATCTGTCAATCCGTCTGTCCATCTACCCATCTCACCTCTTCCGCCGCCTTCTCCACATCAAACATCGAGTCTCGATTCGACGTCACAAACAGAATCATGCCTCCACGCATGGCGACGTGTGCCACAAAGTTCAGCGCCCGCACCAGAAACTTCTTCGTCACATCCAAATCGAAAATGCAGACGCCGAGACGTTCGCCGTACAACGCCCACTTCATATTGTCATTGAGAGTGCCAACCTTGTGTCCATAGTGTAGACGTGCCTTGAACATCTCATCCACGTGGATGAGCTTCTCAAAATTGAATAGATCCTCGTGTTGAAGGGAGGCGGAGACGTAGGGTTTCAGGACAGTGGGTTGGACGGTTCCCTTCTCGAGAGTGGCACGATCCGGGGTGGCGGAAGCAGCAGATGTGGAGGTTGATGGAGTGGGTTTCTGAAGGATTTTCTGTTATAAGTTATAGAGGTACAGTACTGTTTTAAAGGCGCAGCTTCTAAATTTCGAAAATTTTGAAAAAAAAAATACAGCTCAGGATCGCTAATTCCGCAGAAACGACTGAAAGCCGTCTTCTTTTTTTCAAAGAAAATCCGGTCAATCGCTTAAAATCGGATCAAAGTATTTTCACATCATTGCTGTGGCCTACAGGTGGGGCTCGAACCCAGCCCTATCTCCTGGCAGCCAGGGATGTTACCACTACACCAAACGTGCTAGAGGCAATTGGGACAGGTGGGGGCCTTAAATAGCTAGGCCACGCTTTTCTCAATGGAGCGCATTTGCATTTTTCACTGTAAAAACTGTACCTGAAGAGAAGCGGTAAACCTTGTAGAGAAGGCTCTCTCCGCACGAATCGCCGACGTCACCACTCGTCTCATCTGCAATCCAATTTTAGGAAAAAAAACCTGAAAAGTCACAAAAAAGGTACAAAATCGGTCAAAAAGCAACCAAAAATTCAAAAAAAAAGTGCAAGGATATATAAATATAAAACGAACTGGTTCATATCGACTGGGTGCAAAAGTTGGAAGTTTTCGTTGAAACTTGAAATGTATTGCGATAGAGAGACGAGAGCAAATGAGCTTGGGAGGGAGTGGGAAAAATGGGAGAAAAAATAAAAAAAAAACTGAGATATTAAGTATATTTTCTACAGGAAAAAACCTAAAAATAACACATTTTTGAAAGAATTTCGGGGGAAAATGACGGGGTTCTAAATGGGAATTCGCAGTTAAAAATCGGGTCAAAAAGGGGGAAAATCTACGAAAAAAAGATCTTAAACCAGAGAGAAAAATTGTGACTTCGGGTGGGCGGGGGAGATCAATGGGAAATAGGATTCAATAGAAAAATTCGGAAAAAAAATTATTTCTTCTTTTTCGACGCGTTGTTCTTCTTCTTCGGTGGGCTCTTTTTAGTTGTTGACTCCTGTGGCTGAGCCCCCGGAGCTGTAGAGGTCTCTGGCACCTTGGCGGTAGGTTTTGCCGGCTCCGCTGCCGGCGCCACATTCTTTGGCTTAATTTGAAGCTTCGGATACATGGGAAACTCCGGATCGAGACCCCATTCGACAATTCGAGTGTTCAGATCGAGCGTTTTCAGGAAATTACACGCCAGTATATTCGCCTTGTTAATGTGGATCAGCGTGCTGGAAATATTAGGGTGTTTCTGTGACCACGGCTCGTCTACAAACATCGTCTCCTGATTCTGTTCTTTCGAATTATCGATTAGCGAGAGTTTCGTCACCGCTTGTCGGAAATCATCAGCCGCATCTTGGATCAGATCGTCGATAGGCTTCTTGTACATGGCGTCGACACTGAAAATTGAGATTATTTAGGGTTGGAGGATAGGACAAGTTGCCGTGGAAGATCGGCGATTTGCCAGCTAACAAAGGGCAACTTGCCCCTCACTTGCCACTCATCCACTTACCCCGATTCATTTTTGTACTGATCATAAGTCACACTCAACGGGCATCCCGTATTCTCGAACACTTCGAAGCGTCGTTCAAATCGAAGTTTCTCGGCTTCGTCTCCTCCTGGTGGCATTTTGAAGACATTTTTGCGGATGAGGATGACGGACATCTTGAAGATTCCTTGGCACATCAGGGCAAAAGCGTTTTGGTTCTCCACATTGACCTCATGGGCGGCCATTCGGCGGCTCAACTCCTCCTCGATTCGGTCTCGTTTTGCACGCTGTTCCTCTGTCAGCCCTTTCCTATCGCCTTTTGTGACGGGGTCTGGAAGAGAGAATTATTAGGGAATAATGGAGATGTCTGTCTGTGTGTATGTGATTTCGAACATCCGAAAGTAAGACATCTGGAATTCAGGCATCTGGACATTCGGATTATCAGAATCCAGAAATCCGGATACCTGGAAATCAGTAATCCAGACAGAATGAAGTATTTTCTGTCTGTCTATATGTTTGTCCGTCTGTCTGTCTAGCTGTCCGGATAGTCTATCAGCGTTTCTGTCTGTCCGTTTGTCTGTTTGTCTGACATCCGGAATTCCGGTAACTGGACATCTGGTATTCAGTCATCTGGATCCCGCAAATTCAGACATCCGGGCATACGGAAATCCAGACATTCAGAAGACTGGGATCTAGGCATCAGGAACTCAGAAACCCGAAAATTCGGTACTCAGACATCCGAACAAACGGGATTCGGACATCTGGACATCCAGAACTCAGACACTCGGACAGACGGAATTCGAACATCCGGAATTCTGGCAACCGGACATTCGGATTTTGGAATTCAGACATCCAGACAGAATGAAATTCTGAATTTGTCTGTCTGTCTGTCTTTTTGTCTATCTGTCTGTCTGTCTGTCTTTTTGTCTATCTATCTGTCTGTCTGTCTAGCTGTCTATCTGTCTACCCGTCCTAACCAACTCACTAGAATGATAATAATTCATCTGAATCTCCTTCGACCGATTCAACGTCATCACCATCCAACTCGTCTGATGTTTGCCGAGGAACCAGTAGATGTACGGAAACTCGTACGGCACATACAAATCCATTCGGAATCCCAGCTCAAAATACTGCTGAGTGATGGCCAACATGTTATGGAACACAAAAGTGATAGTTCCCTGATATGAGAAGTTCTCTTTCGCATCGTCAATATACTTCCCCTCAAGCAGAATCTCATCTGTTCGATTTTCGAGTCTTCCAGCATGGAAATGAATGACCGAAATCTCCTCAATGGCCATCTCAAGGCGATCCCGTTGACGTGACAGATTACAACCAAAGCTTCCGTATATCGTGATCGCCAGCTTCGTCATATGACTCAAGAAGACGTTGTAGGCCTCACGAGCGGCCGGATCCCGATGAACCGGTGACTCCTCATCGAGAACCTGTGGCATGTAGCATTTCATCAGTGAGATCTCAATGGGGTGAGCTATAGTACGGTAGTCGTCTCCAAGAATGTGACTATCTACTGGGAACATGCAGACTTGAAGGAGTGACCGAGTGAAGACGTCAGCCTTCAGAGAGAATCTCTTGGCAAAGTAGTACATCATATTGAGATCCTTTGTGGATGCAGGAGTCAAGGCGATGAGCTCCTGGAGCTTGAAAGCAAACTCCTCCCACCATTTCGCCGCTTCTAGTCTAGATGGCACTTTTACGGATCTTGGGAACGTGGCAGGAATCATTCGGACACAAGCTTTCGGCTCAAATGGAGCAAGCCATGAGAAGTCTCCATCCTCGTTATCCGGCGCTCTTCTTCCCAGCTTCACAGTTTGATGGATGTGCTGAGCGAGTTGAATTATTCGAGTGGCACAAACGGTGCCAAACTGGAAGTTTGGCTTGAATTGGAAGTCCTCGTCGTCGTCATCGTCGTCTTCCAGAGTGGATTCTGTGTCAGTTCCTTGGAGCCCGTAATGGTCTTCGGAGCCGCAGCATTTTTCAGATACCGCCTCCTTCACCCCCTGATCCACACCATCCTTTGCCACTTTTGCTCCAAACTCCTCCACCATTTTCTGGATCACGGATTGAGCGCGCTCATCGTTTTTAATCGCATCTTTCTCCTGTTTCTCCTGATCATCCGCAGCCCCCGGATAATCCGTCTCCAGCACCACACGATCTCCCATATGACGTCGATGTCCGTACATTGGATCCTCGATCTCCGGTGGCACCAGCATGCCCATCATCTCCAGGAGCAAGCTGACAAACTCGAACCGGGAGACCATTGCTCGGCAGATTTGCTCCGCGCGTGGAGCTGTCTTCCAGGTCTTTCCAATGGCTCCGAGGACTGACATCTGATCCCGCATCATCTGAATCACCGTGTGCCGTGACTTCCACCTGGTTTGCATGAAAATTTGCTGTGGATTGAACTCTTCTGGAAGCTCCTCCAGATTTCCGACGTTATTGATTAGCGAGTGAATATTTCGCACCAGAAGATTGATTCCTTCGCAGAAAGGATTGAAAACGGGGTGACGGACTAGTTTGACGTTTTGGAGCATGATGTTCGTCCAGACTGTGGAGCCGAGTGAGGAGCCTTCCAGCCAGGCGACAATCATGGCGAGAGTCGCATCCATGACGGCTAGTTGGAGAGGGAAATCGTCGGCGTAAAGGCCCTCACTGATAGCGATATCCAGGTTTTTGATGACTCGAGAATTGACGCCTACATCCATTTTGGGCTCCATTAGCTCAATTGCTGACATCACCTCGTTCAGTTTGAACTGTTTGGCGGTCACGAGTTCGCCTATTTCCAGGCCTGAAAACATCGATTTTGGGGAGAAAAGAGTGATCAATGTTGTGTTCTAATTTTACAAAATTTTTCTCGAAAAACAATTTTTTTTCTAAAATTTTTCAAATTATCGAAAAAAAAAATTATTTCTTGACTGTTTCATGTTTAAATAATTTTTTCGTACCCTCGCAAAGCTGGAAAAACTCCGCGGACACATCTTCTCCATCTTTCAGCGACTCCTTTTTGGCGACGGGTTCTGCCTCTTTGGGAGCTTCTTTGTCTTCAGCCATTTGACCCGTAGAAGCTGAGAAAATTAATTTTTTTTTTAATTTTCGGCAGAATTGGAAAAAAAAGTTAAAAATCGAAAAAATATTGAAGAAATATCGGAAAACTAACGGGAAGAAGCAAAAAATGTGATATTTTCTCGGGGGAGATTTACGATAAACGGCTTGCGCGGGCGGGATTCCGGAGTGTCGTTGGGAGGCGTTTTCTCTAATCCTCTCCATTTGCTGTTGTCTCTAATCATTTCGAATTTTATTTCTTGATGGGAGTTTTCGATTTTCTTCAGTTTTTTTCCCAATCTTCACTCATTTTTCTTCGATTTTCATCATTTTTCATATTTTAGAGTGTTTTTCGAGTCAAATCCCTTCAATTTTCAGCCCGAAAATGCCGCTAAAACCCGGACAAAACCCGTACAAAATCCTCGATCTGCAAAAGGGATGTACAGAAAAAGAGATTCAAAAAGCCTACCGAGCACAGTGTCTCAAGTGGCATCCGGATAAGAATTTGAATAATAAAGAGGAGGCGGAGCGGCGGTTTATCGAGGCCAAGGAGGCTTTCGATTTTTTGTATGATAAAGAGAAAAGGGTGAGTTTTTCGGGAGTTTGCATGGGTGGAGGGGGGGGGGGGGTGAAAACCATAGAAAAATCACCTTTTTTGCATTAAAAATGTCTTTTTCAGGCGAATTTTATGTTAATAAATGTTTCTAAAAAAATTTTTTTTCAATTTTTCAAAAAAAAATTTTTTCTCATTTTCCAGGCCGAATATGACGGTGTAAAGGTTTTCTAGAGATGAAAACTATAAAAAAATCACTTTTTTGGCATCCAAAATGTGGTATTTAGTGAATTTTTCTGCTAAAAATCGATTTTCCAGGCAGAATATGACAAAGGCGAGGAAAAAGTGCGAGTTGCCCAAGAAAACTATGACAAGCGGATGGCAAAAGCCGATGGCGAGCGGCGGAAGTTGATCGAGGAGCTCGAGCGTCGAGAAAAGGAGTTCAATGGAGCAGGAAAGCGGCCGTCAGACCCACCGACAGCAGCTCAGCAGGCCAAGAAAAAGAAGACGGATCATCGGAATTTCAAGGAGGAAATCGAAGCGATTCGACGGCAATTGGAGAAGGAGGTCAATGAG
>GL380440.1:17023-46953 GCA_000143925.2 Caenorhabditis brenneri
TTTTTTCAATTAAGTGAAAAAGTACGAACCAATTTCCTCATCTTCCCAAAAAACTCCAATCTTTTCAATTTCCTCTCTAGGTCATTACTCTCTTTTCCTACCTACATCCACAACTGGGTGTCCTTTTTACTCCCTCTTTTCTCTCACTCTTCCTCCTCTCCAATTTTCAAAAGACCACCCATGGCGAAAACCTTCCGAATAGTGAAAAAAATGTTGGCGCGGCGGCGATGACTAATCCATCGTATTTTTTTTCGCGCGGGGCGCAACACACACTCTCATTTACCTCCCCACTCATTGCCACGTCAAGGGCACCGCACCAGGCCGTGGCACGGTGCCAAGGATGAAATCGAAAATTGGAGGAGGTGAGGGAAATGATGATGATGACACGGTCTTCTTCCCCTCCAACCAGGTGCCAATGGAAGGCAAAAAACGAGTCGGAGGCCAGCACCTCAAAGTACGAAAAGGGAAAGGACACCTTTTTTGAAGCGCAGTGGGGAGGAGGAGGGCTATTATTGGAGATACTATACTACAAGGACACCATTTTATGTATTGCGGGTCGTTAGCCTTGAACGGCAGGCTAATACGAAAGCTAGGTGGTCTTCTTTTTTGGCTTCAAGGCTATTTTTTGGAAAATCTGAAAAAAAATGAAGCACAAATTCCGCTGTAAGAAGCCCAGTTATAGCTGTCGAAAATCTGAAAATCTGACTTTTTTAAGTCGTGAAGTTCAGACGTATCTAGTAAAGGAACGGACATCTAGCCATACTTCGTTCAACCTGCCCTTCTATTAAAGCGTTTCCTCAAAATCCGCCGGACATAGTGTGAGCTCATTTGTGATCTGCTTTGACAAAGATGACATAAAACATCATATGCTTGCTGACATAATCATTTTGACCTACTGAATATACGAATAGGATTTGATGACCAAAACAATGACGACAATAGTTTAGCTATCCGGTTATACATAGGTGTGGGAAAGATTTTTCCGAAAGAAGTCGAGCCTTTTTCGGGAACGGGAACGTGATCATTTACGTCGGGGTTTAAAAATTGTCTGAAAATCTGTGAGTCAAGCAAGTCGAGCACGTTGAAAACGGATCTGAAAATTTTCTATGTCATAATCATGAAGACACTTTTCAGTACTAATTTAGCAATAGTAGTACTGAGAATGTACCTGTGGTTGGCCCATTATGGTAAAACAGATTTCAGATTCGTTTTCGGGATGGTACTAACCAACAATTTTTTCAAATTTCCAGACATTTTACAAAAAAGTATCTCCCATTGGCCGCTCTAATGGCAACCCCTTTCTCATGGGGGGGGGGGTCGGTCTAATACTGGGGGGCCGTACTATGGAAAGAAAAAAAAAGCTCAAAAATAGGTCGTTTTTGTGATTTCCCGTATCATTTTGAGCGCTTTCGATTGAACTGTTTGGATAATTTTTGAAGAAGTTTTCGCATGTTTCCAAAAAATAGGTCCGGCCTACTTCACTAGCCCGTTATTTTTTAGGGACCGAGACAGGCCAGGAGATTTACGGGGGCCGCTCTATTACAGGGGCTTGCCGAAAATTCCGAAATCCAGGAATTTTATCTTGACGATTTTTGAAAAAGTAGAAATTTTCCTCCAGATTTCCAGAACCAAACTCATATGGGTTCAGGCGCTCTATAGATTCTGTAACTGCGGTTTTCAGATCTTTTTTTTTCTGCCAGAATTTTTTGAATCTACTGAAAAAACAGAACTTTAATAAGACTCTATCAAGAACCCTGACACGGACTGCAATGAACAACTGAAAGTTAGGTGCAACTTTATTAGAGATTTTATCTCATCAAAGCATATGAGCCCTAGTTAAACAGAGCAGTCAAAAAACCTCAAAACCCTACCTAAACCCTAATTTTCCATTCAAAAATAGCCTCAATAAAATATATAATCATGACGAAAAAGTCAAAAATCATTCACACACAAAAACAGACAATTAGTTCACCTTCACCCTCTAACTATTTTGACATTATTCTCTTGTCTTTTTCATCAAAAACACAAAAACAAGAGCGTCTTATCATTTCACGAAAACTGACCATTAGTTCAGTTCGCCCCGCCGAATTTTTCCAATATGTGAAACATTTTCTCGTTATCAATTGATGTAAAATGGCAAAGAAATCGTAAACAATATGTATTACTTGGAAAAAGTAGAACACGACAGTTTTCGTGTGTGTGCGTAGCTCCTCCCTGCAGAATCACTATCACGTTTGGTGGGGTTTCTCTCCTTTTGGGTAGCATTTTGCAACTTTCACTTCCAAATTTTCCATTTTCAAAAGTACTTTTTATCAGTTTTTGCTTGTGTTTTCTCATTGTAACATTTCCACACTATGTCATAACAAGCCTCAGCCATCAGATTCTCCTTTCTCTCTTTTTTTCCCGCCGCTGCTGCGAAACGGGGCGCCCTCCCCGTCCTCCTCCTCCCCTAGAGGCAGCTAAGCTATCCGCGAACACGGGTCTCTCTGCGTCTCTTCGTCTTCTAATCTCTCGCATCTCCCGTGTTTGGACTCCGCCCCCTCTCCCTGCCATTCTTCCGAATGAGGCGGAGCTTCCACCCCTGGGGTCCGGCCACGCCCCCTACGCCCTGATCCTTCCTCTCCTCTTGGCACGATCATCATCATTCGAACTCTCAGACTTCGACATCGACCACCACCACCTCTGAACACCTTCCTTTCTTCCGTTTGGAGAACAAAATGAAGGTTCTTTTTGCCGTGCTATTTCTACTCACAGTGCTGTGCTGCACAATAATGGCGAGGCCACAATTCAAAGGTTTGTATATTTTCTGATGTTTTTTTTAGGTCTCTGAGGAACTTAGGAATAGTAGTAGCAAGGTGTAATACGACCTCCGTACTCACGAGTCTCAACTTGAGCCAAAACTAGTTGGAGTCTGTCTGTGTATCTGTGTGTCCAACACTGAAATTTTTTGAAAACGGGGTACGTCCAAAACATCCTTAGGGCAAACCTTAGCGTACACCCTTAGCGTACACCTCTGAACAAAAAATGGAAAAATCTGAAAATCTCTAATTCTCTCTAATTACCATCTCAAATTTTCAGCAGTTGACTACAAACTATATGGAGATGAAGAGGACCCGGGAGTCGCCGTCGATTCAGTCTACGAGATCGTCGAGAAGGCTCCAGATGAGAAGAAACTCCACCACCACAACCACACACACAAGAAGAAGACCAACCGCCTCGACCGTCTCAAGAGATACTTGGCCGGATGGGATAAGCTGTAAGCTGCATCTTCGCCCAAGGCCTCCACCGTTATCTGCATATAATTGACTCTTTATCGTTTTTCTTCTCTTACTTCCTGGTCTTTCCAATTCAAACTCCTTGCGGTTCAAAACTAAGGATCTCACCACAGCTCCCTTTCCCCCCAACTTTCAACCAACATATTTTGTCTCTCATCCATCCCCCCCACATTAAAAAATCGGTGTCATCTTTGTAACAACCCCTGGATCCTTTCATTCAAACCACAATATTTTTCAACAGTATCTATGATTTGCTATTGCTCATTTACAAATTTCTATCCATACAAATATCTATATATAAACTTCTATTGTATTCAGATCTCCCATTTATTCTCTCTCTCTCTTAATAAAAAGTACACATATGACAGATGGCCTTGGTCGATTACCTAGTAGTATAGTTATCTGTTTTCTTCTTCCTCCGGATGATGATCAAATCGGGAGGAGGATGACATCATTGGGGCGCTAAGAAAAAGGGAAAAGAATTCGTAAAAGTGCAGGAAGCCTACATGATGTTCGAAATGTTTTCGAGTTCTGTTCATTGGATTGGAACAGAAATGTAGTAGGAAGTGATGTGTCAGTTTTATTTTTGAGTCTGTGAATCTTTAGGTTTTGATCCCTTTGTTGGTGGACTTTGGGTCTAGAGAAGAAAAAAGGGGTATCTTTTAGAGATATATTTTGTAGCGAGGTGGACAGGTGGCTCGGAAAATGTTGTTATGGGCGGTCAGGTATATTTTGTAGTCACGGGTGGTCGGTTTTTTTTGGAGCAGAAGCGTTTAGTTTGTAGGATGTGGGATGGTTTGAATTTTGAGATTTTTTTTCAGTTTTTCAATTTCGCGGCATTTTGGGAGTTTGTTGCCGGAATTGGGGCCTTCGTTGTTGAAAGGATTGAAGCTCAAATTTTCAGATTTTCCAGATATTATTTGGGTTTTTAGGTGGTTGAAGTTTTTCTGAGTTTTGCGGTTTTTTCAGGTTTTTTTGGGTTTTCAGAATTTTTTTTGAGTTTTTTTTTTAGAATTTTCAGATTTTCAGAGTTTTCTGATTAAAAAAAAAAGATTTTCAGAGTATGTTGGGTTCCTAAAGTGTCTTTCGAATTTTCATTTTTTTCTCTTTTTTTTTGAGTTTTCAGATTTTTGAGTTTTCACAATTTTCAGGCTTTTTCAGATTGTTTCAGATTTTTTCCAGATTTTTTTCAGATTTTTTTCAGATTTTTTTCAGATTTTTTTCAGATTTTTTTCAGATTTTTTCCAGATTTTCAGAGTATTTAGAGTTTTTTGAGTTTTTAGGATTTTCAGACTTTTCAGACTTTTCAGATTTTTTTTAGAGTTTACAGATTTTTTCCGGGTTTTTGATTTTTGGAAGCTTCTTTCCGGATTTCGGTCCGTTCCTGTTGAGGTTCAATGCGCTCGAAATTTCAGAATTTTTCAGATTTTTTTTTTAATTTTCTCAGATGATTTTGACGTTTTTTTTTCCAGTTTTCTTCCTCGGTTTCTGTTGAAATTTTTCATATATTTTTTTGCTGTATTTCAGCTGTTTATTTTTGAAATTTCGGAGCTTCAAAAACTTTATTTTTCCTAGTTCTTGTTTTGGTTTTTGAGTATCTCCCTCTTGAACTCTCTCCCCCACACCAAAAAAATATTTTGAACCGGTACCAACCGGTACCTTTGAAAACTCAAACCTCTAGATATTCGAAATGCACGGACCCGAAATACTTAGCTCACCAAGGCGGCACATACCTAATCCACCTATCCTCCCAAAAAACCCACTTCTGACGCGGTTTTCTCTTCAAAAAACTAATTATTTAGAGTGGTTTGGAACGTATCTGAACCGGGTAGCTCGAAAAGTTTCATATCTACCTGTCTTATCTTGTTTCATGTCTACCAGGTAATCGGTTAAGTTGCTCCGAATCCCTAAAATAAGATATAAGCTGATATGAGGTGTTCCTCTTCGTCAGGGCTTACGCCACCCAGGGGTCGCCCCTAGTACAGATAGGCACTGCTTAGAGGAATTGGAGAAAGAATGAACCGGGATTAGATATTATTTGGAATCATTTTGTTTTGTTTGATTGCAGAAATAGAATAGAATGAGAACAGAAAGATGTAATAACAAAACAGCTTGGAGAGGTGGTGCCAGGCTCCCTCACCGGATTGAACTATGAACCTACAGTATCCCCTCAGAGCCAAAATCAACACACCAGAACTATTTGGATTCAGTCATGCTTGCAACAATTGGGATTCTCTTGGCTCACTGATTTTGGGAAATTTTAGATAAGTTTGGAGACCTATTGATACAGTAATCCTATTTTTTTTCCCGACTATCAGGGTTCACGGAGCCACCAGGGCAGGCGGGCCAGGGCTCGCGGAGCTGGCCATAACTTTCTTCGAAATCAAAATTTTGGACTCAAAAATATCTCAAAATGTAGGGCTCGGTGAGTTCTACATGTCCAGCAGCACGGATTTTTGGCGCGAAGTTCAAAAAAAAAAAATTTTACCGAAAAAATTTCCGCAAAAAATTTTTTCCATAATGTTTTTGAGATTTTATTTTGTTCTAAATTTTCAGAAAATCAATCAAAGTCGAGTCAAAAACTCTGAAAATTTCAGGCCTAATTTTCGACGGTTTCGAGATGTCAGGTTTCGAAATGACTGGTTTCCAAATGGCGGGTTTCGAAATGTCACAGAGCCGAAAATTTAACTAGAAGGGTCCAAAATCCTGAAACTACTAATTTAGTGATCTATGTATTCCAAGAGCATAAAGTTTTAATTTTAATTTTTTTTTGATCAAAAAAAATTTTTTCTCGAAATTTTTTTTGGATTTTTTTCCGATTTATCAAACTTCCCAGCTAAAATCCTGACCGTCGGACATTCATAACTTAGGCCCAAAACTCCAATTTCGAGAAAAACTTATCACCCTCTAACACACTTCAACATGACCACCCAACCAATTCTATCTTCTCCGTTTCTTTTGACTTGGCATCGTGCCAACATCTTATCAGCCACATGAAAAATGTTGCAATTTTCACTCGTGGGAAACAAACCGAATTGATAAGGAGGAGAGGAGGGAAATTAAAATAGTAGTAATACACAGTCGATCACACACACAGATGATCATCTGTTTTAAAGGGACACGCCGAGAAAAAAAAGGAAAGTATTCGAAGAAATGAAAACTGGTTCATAACAATCAGGGTCTCCATGATGTCTACCTATACATTGTTTTTAGTTTGGTTAGACCTGGAAATTGTAGATCAAAAACTTGCCTACCGTACCCCCTCTTTTGATTTTTTTGATTTTTCAACTAATACACTTCAAACAACCGGTTCTTCTTCTCCTCTTAATTTTTTTTTCAAACATAAAATAACAAGTACAATGTTATTGTGAACACAATCGCTCGTACACACGTGAGACATAGTTTTAAACCTTCTTCACATCACACGTGGTTTCGGTCTTCTGCTTCCTCCAGAAATAGGTAAAAGAATTCGAAATCAGAGGTGGACGTCACGAGATTCAGTATAATTCGAGTACAATTCTTCTGATGGGACCGAGGGTTGGCGCGGGCGTCCAAGGAATCGGTCAGAACTCAAGGTGTCAGAAAATGGGAATGGGTGATGTTAGAAAAATATATAGAGTTATGGGATTTGGGGGATATATGAAAGGAGCTAAATGCCGAAGGGTTAATGTCGGGCGTACGATGGGATGGTAAGAAGGTATAGATCTTATAAAAAAGGATTGAGAGATGTTCTGCTAGATTTCTTGGCTTAGGCCCAATTTTTGAACACTCAAATCTGTTAGATCTGAGGCATCGTCCGCCAACTGTTATGCCAAAGGTCTCATCACGGTGGAAAAGCTTACTGTACTTTTGAAGGCGTAGTAAATCTTTTTTGAATAATTTCTATAATATAAGATTTTAACAATAAGAGATTTTTAAAAACACTCAAAAAGCTGTGAAACGACAACCTCTTTTGAGTTTGGGCAGCTACGGCCCAAAAACAGTCGTCACGTAATGGGACTGCATGCAGTTTTTCTGATGCTGCAGCGCGTTGCATACCAAAAAGTTTGAAGTTTTACTTTTCCCGACTGCATGCAGTCTCATTAGGTGCCGAAGCTTCTTCGTGCGGTTGTTGCAGTAGCTCACCAAACTCGAAACGGCTTTTTGAGCGGTTTTCAAAATCTCTCATTATGAAAATCTTATATACACATGACTGCTCAGAGATTGCACCCCGACTTTCCTTAATTAAAAATTGCATCGATTCATAAAATGAAAGCGCTACAGTAAGCCTTTCTCCGTGACGAGACCCACCCTTCTAATTGAAAAACGCTTCAATTTTGTCATCGCACAACTGTTCAGATCATCCTTATCGCTGGAAACATAAAGATCCAAAGCTCATTAATCAAAAAAAATCGAAATACGGTAATTTAAGAACTTTTTCCGGTCCAAATCTTGAAATGCCGAAATTATCGGATTCTTCTCAAAAAATGAAACTCTTGCATCGAAATTGAGGAAGTTGAAGTCACAATTTATGATTTTTGAAGATACCGTATTCTGACGAATAAGAATTTCAATTATTCTTTTTCCAGATTCTAATCCCTAGAGGACACTAGAATGAGCACGCTCATCTCAGTTTCAACAAACGGCAAAGACCCCATGATCCGGAACGAAAAAGTGCAAAAACATCATGGGTGGTCTCTCTATCTCTCTCACAAAGTGCACTATACGAATTTTTTCGTAAAAAAGACTTGTGCAATATTTCTTCCTCGCCCCTCGAATTGCATCACTTGCTCTTTTGTTCTCTTTTTTCTCCCCGCTTCTTTGTTTGACTCTGTTTGACCCCCCAGGGTTCCCCCGGGGAGTCTCCCTCCATGATGCAAACGTGTTATCAAAAAAACTAATCAGTGTGTATTCCATTATTATTCCGTATTAATAATAACGGTTATCTGTAGTATATGATCTGTATAATCAGGAGAAATGATGATGATGATGTGGGTCGTTGTCCCCCAAAATTTTTTGATCTTTTGCATAATTCATATGTGGAATGTTGTGGAAAAATTGGGATGAGGTACAATTTGATATCAGGGACCAGGATCCTTGCACTTTCCGGATCATTGACATCACAAAACTCCAATTTTCTTCATTTTCAGACTCCAAATTCCTACAGATCCATACCCATTGACTCCGCCCCTTTTGCTCTTTGTCAACAAATCAGGGCCACGACGAAGACGACGAAAAGTTCAAAAACACCAGAGATGGGAATTTGAGATAAGTGGAGTCAAAACGGGAGGAGTGTGTGACCGTGAAATCGGAAATACCTCCCATGGAGGAAAACGACCGGGTGGCGGAGGGAGGCAAAATTAACAGCTGGAGGAGAAGAGGGAAAACTGACAGAATTGAATGAATAGAGGAACCAAGTTCCGGTTTAGGAGAGGGAAGTATTGAAGAAGAAGGAAGGAAGAATGATTTAGGGTACTGTAGTGTTGGGAACGACACTCAGAAAAGTACAGTATCCTAGATGAAGCCAGGTGAAATATGAGTTCTAGTAAAAACAATTGTTGGACCTGCCCATCTTTGTGCAGTCTGGGTATTGGTTTTTTCTAGGTGTTTTTGTGTAAAATGCTCCGAAAACCCCGAACTCAAGAAAAAACTCAAACTATAAGACTGGCGCACAAATACTGAGCATTTTTTTTTCGATATTTCAATTTTTGGAGTCAGTAGCCTGGCCTCCTTGTTGGCCCGCGACAACTATGGTGTTCTAGAAGTGATGATGTAGTCAAAAGGACTGGGGATAGATGATCTGACAGTAAAAGCTGACTTTCAAAATCTTGATCTAGGGCCCACAATCTTGGGCTTTCGGGCCCGAACACTCTATCCGGCTCCGTACAGTCCAGGTTAGTCTGATGATGATTCTAAGTTTTCGAAACAGTTTTCTAGATCTTATTGGCTGGAGTATTCGAACTCAAAAACACGGCCTCGAATTCGTGGGCTTCGGACATGTTACAGGTCCTGTGCAGTCCATGTTGGTCGAATGACGTTTCCACATTTCTGGACGTGTGGAACTCACCGAAAACTACATTTTGGTATATTTTTTGGCCCATAACTTCAATTTTGAAGAAAGTTATCGCAGATTCACCGTTCGACCAATCTGACTGCACAGGACCGGTAAAAAGGCTCGGAGTCTACAAGCTCGGGACCGCACTTTTGGGTTCGTACACTTTTGCCGGTTCTGTGCAGTCCCCGTTAGACTTGTGTTGATTTTAAGTTGCTGAACGAGTAGACCTCATGGAGCTAAATCTTCCGGTCTAGCAGCTTTTATCATCCGGGTCACAGAAGGATCACAACGGACCTTTCAGCATACCAGCTGGCTGTGCGAAATTCTGACTTCGTGGCGTTTTTTTTATCCTTTGAGTCTCAGGCAGATCCTAACGGTGTTAATAAGATTCTTAGCCTTGGAGCCGCGCCAATCAATTTTTTCCCCACCATCCCAGCTCCACCCCAATCGACCAATCATCACATCAACCAACTCATTTCCACACCATTACCCCCCGCCATGATAAATGTGGATTCAACAAAACACCAAAATTTTTTGTCCGCCATTAATCTTTTTCGGCTTCTCACTTCCTAGTTAACCTATTCTACCTCGTTAGAATCGAATCTGCACATTTGGCCCCCGGACCGGTTTTTTGCTACGGAACTAACTGCCTTTGTGAGAATTGAGAATGGGGAAGAACACCCGGAAATTAATGGGCGCCCCCGGTAAAAAGGACAAGTGTACTCGCAGCTGGACGTCTGATTACCGATTTCGTTGATTTTCGGAAAAAGTCAAGGTGGCCAAAATGACGCGTGATGACACGAAATTTGAAATTTTTTGATCATCGAAAAAAATTCCGGAACTGTTTCAAACACCTCAAAGTGACGTCTTAAAACAACGCACTCTTATAAGTATGTGGTCTTCTGATCAGTTTTTTGGAGCAGCGGGTAACAGGAATCGTACTATTCGGGTGACTAGAAATTTCCCTAACGTAAACAGGGAGTTTTAGTTTTTATCATCAATTTTCGCTTTCTTCTCTAAAAACTACTATGAAATTGGTGATAAGAGAGGAAAGAAAAAGTGAAACTTTCCTGAAACAACTGGTGATCATAAGGGTGTGGAGTGGAAAAGGAAAGTTGTGGAAGACTGGGTTTTGAGGGGAAAAAGAGCTGGAAGAGTGCTGATTAGAAGAAAAATTCAGGGCAAATTTGAACTTTTGGTCCCAAACATGGCAGGCTGGATGCGCGGGCTCACAAAGAATTTCTTCAAAATCAAAATAATGGGCCCGAAAATAGAACTCAGATCTCGATGAGTTCTAGACGCTCAATAACTTAGAATTACCACCAATCTAACCGGGGGCTGGACGAGACCGGCTAGAGTGTTCGAGCCTGAAATTTCAGGCCTGAGTTTGCGGACACCGGACCTTTTAACCGGTCCTGAGGAGCGCAGATTGGTCAGACGGGGAATCTGCAATAAATTTCTCAAAAATCAGAATCCTGAGTCCAAAAATAGACCAAAATGTAGATCCCGGTAAGTTCTACACGACAGACTACCGTACAACCACCTTGGAGCGTACGGAACTGGCTAGAGTGTCCGAACCTAGAATTTCAGGCCTGACTTTGCAAGCCCCGGGCCCTCTAACCGGCTCCATGCAGTCCAAATCGGCAGAACTGTGTTCCCAAATTCCTTAACGTGTAGGCCTCACTGTCATCTACATTTCGATATATTTTCGAGCCCATAGGTTTGATTCCGATCAAAGTTATTGCAGGCCCGCCGAGCTTCGGGTAGGTCACTTTTGGCCACCTGGAATTCGACCTCAGGGAGCTAGATCACCTGGGTATCATAAAGATTGCAGCCGCCCACCGTGCTTAAGACTGCCGTGAGCACTGTACTGAGCTTAGCGGTGAGCTCAGTTTTGGACCTGTGCCAATTTTCATTATATACCTCATATGTTACATCCTCGTGACACTCTAGCCGTTCCAGATATGCTTATGGATTAGCACCAAGAAAAAATAAGCATCTTTTAAGAAGAAGGTGGTAACAAACTCCAAACATTTCTAAGCATCGAAGAACCGGGGGGCGACTCAATCAGGAGACAAAAGAACCCCAATTTTCACGCAGAATGTGAGGAAGTCGAAGTCCTTGAACGTAAATTAGTCAAAGAGTAACTATTTGATTCCAAAAAAAGGAGAAGAAGGTGATGTCATGTATTAATGTTCGTCTAACTTTGATAGTTCAAATGGGGAAATCGTGTTTTGGTCAAACTACTTTTTTGGGGTCGGGGGGACTAGAAATTATGGATAGAGTTGCTGAAGTACAGTTTCGGTTGATTTTAGCTAACGTTAAGCGTGTACCAGGCAGTCAAAAATTGTTTCACGGTTCCGAAAATTTTTGAGTGTATCAAGCACAGCTAGAACTTTTTTTTCTGTAGTTGACAGCTTTTTTATACAACCCCTGTCCCGACAGATAGGGCTCGTTCAATGAAGGGCTCTTGGAAAAGTCGAAATTTCAATAGAGCAATTTCTGAGGCAGCTGTTTTAGACCGGCTCTATCTTCCTGGAAAATGGTTGCCCAGAAAATTGTCAACTACAAAAATAAAGTTTACGCTATGCTCTTACACCTTAAGTTTTTCAGAGCCGTAGAAAAATTTTTGACTGTGTGGCGCATGTTCAAAATTAGCTTAAATCAGCCAAAATCAGCTAAAATTCACTGAAAACCCTGATTTGTTAACTACAAGGAATGTGCAATCGAAAACCCTTTCAACAAAAGTTACTTCGAAAAAAACCCGGAAAGTCGGAAAAAAGTTCGGCGATTTCAAGCCAAAATCAATTGAAGCGTCATGACTCGGCTGAAACTGATGAGCGAACTCTAAAAAACTTCGGGGTACCTATGTAGACTGGTATGAACCTTACATAAAATTTTGAGCCGATTCTGAGGTTTGGTTCTTGGTTGCTAGATTACTTTCCATTTAGGTGGTCTTTCCGATTACCTTGACCGATTTCCGCCTTACGACTGGCTTCTGCCCAGACACTGAAACCCGTGTAAGTCAGAACCAAATCTCTTAAAATCCCAAAATAACCTAATCTCATGTACTTTCTTGATGATAAATGTTCAAATTGTATAAAATGTATTCCACGAATCGTGATTTTTCCTAAAATTCAAGATTTGATTAAAAACGATACAATTTTCTCTTAGATGAGTTCCTATTTTGAGTCGTTCTTGTCTAGTGATGATGCATGAAGACTAAGACGAGATCAAAGGAGCAATCTTAGGATAATCTTGGGATGGCACTATGTGCATGTAGGCATTTACTGTTTTATAGAGTGGCATTTATTGCTAAGTACGTCGAGAACACACACATTTTCCGGTTCACTTGGTGTATTTGGAATTTTAATTAATGTAATAAGTTTTTTCATAACATCTTCTTTCCGAAAGATAAAAGACCAAACGTCCCAAGACGTGCAAAAATTAGGAGATGGTTGGTTGGAGAGACAGAACGTCTGAAATAGAAATATGTAACAAATAAACTGATCGGATGGGATGAAGAAGAAAATTTTTCAAAATTTGTTTCATATAAAAAACGAAAGAAAAAATACCTCCATGCCTTAGTCCTGAAAGGCAGTGCGCATTCTGTTATAAGTCGAAATTAGGCATGAGCTACCAAGTGAGGACATTCCAAGAGTCGTTTTCGGGATTTGAAGCATTTTCCACAGTTTTTATCAGTTTATAGTGGAAAAAAGTACGATTTTCAAAAAATTGTGAACTTGCGCCGGGCCGAAAAATCACAAGTAAGAATTCCCCATGGTATACTGTTACTGAAGAGAAAGTAATTGCGATTTTTATACCATCGGATAGAGCTCGCCAAGTTACATCGGAAAATTTATCGAAGACCATGTCCAGGTCACGTTTTGGAGCCTGGAATTCAAGTAGCCTTCAGTGTTAATGTACGGTACTACGCCTTTAAAACGTGAACTAAAAGTAATTTTCGTTAAAAAAAATGCTCGCCGAGCTCTAACCGATGGTATAAAAATCTCACCTACTTTTTATTTAGTGGCTGGCTACTAATGGGAATTTCAAGCCCAAAATGTACTGGCTACATCTTGGAGGAGCTGAATCTCGGTTCCCTGGTGATCATTTCTTAGAAAAATAATTTTTAGGTAGTCATGGTAGAGCAATATAATTCTGAATTTTAAAGAAAGTTCCAAATTCTGGGGCTACACACTTTTATTGCTAGAGATTTATCAGAAATTGTGCTCCGAACCGATTTTCGAAGAAAGATGTTTTTAAGCTCTTAGTAAAGCTTTTTTTTACATAAAAATCTCAAATTATGCGAACTATGATCTTTATGCAACCAGCCACTGTTTACCTTCCTTCGTTCCAAACCTGTAGACCATGAAATACTTCGAAATCAAACAAAACAAAACAAACAAATAATAAGAAAAGTCTCGAAACATTTCACAAGTAATCCCTTTTAATTGTAACCTAAATTTAACGGAAAAGTGACGAATTCAAAGAATTTCGAAATTTTCAAAGATTCCTCAGGAATTCACGAATTTCACAAGTTACCATAACTCTTGTGGTAGCTATCTTTGTCGAATTGTCATCATGATTCATCATGGGAAACTAGGCTGAGGAGGAAATGAAAAGAAGAGAAAAAAACTGGTTTTGAAAAAACAAAACATAGAAAAGGATTCATGGGAAAGTTCAGGGAAATGGGAAACTAGGTTTTGGAAATTGAGGGACTAACGGGATTACTGTAGCGGAACCAATGCTACAGTAACCCAACCAGCATCTCCCCTTCCAATTTAAGACGGGTATTTAGCATACTTGCAAATTCACGGGCCGGCCCGGCCCGTTCGGCCCGTCTTATCAGGGATGCTGGTTTTTTGAGAATTTTTAATCATTTTTAGCAAAATTTTTTTTGAAATTTTGTATTGCAGCCGGAAAAAAACAAAGTTTTTTTTCGAATTTGTTTTCATTGTTGATTTACGGATAAATTTGTTGAATTTATTCGAAAAAAATTCAAAAATTTGAAAAAAAAATTTTCCCTCCAAGAGACGGGCCGAGCGTTTCAAAAAAAAAGCCCGGCCCGGCCCTTTGCAAGTATGGTATTTAGTGGGGAAGTGGCGTGATACCATTGGCACACTTTTTTCAAACTGGTTTTTTCTGGTTGATATTTTTTATGGATATGACCCCAAAATCTTAGATTAGACTCCGCCCCTTTCCTACTGTAGCAGAGCACAAAACAGTAAAAAAAAGAAAAATTATTCCTGAAAAATATTTTGACCAAATTCGATTGGGAATCGATTTCTGGCATGCTTTTGAGTATTTTTTGTGTTCAGACCAAATTTTTTACACTGCTACTTCATAAAGAAAAAAACTTGTTATTGACCTAAAATTCCGTTTTTTTTTCGCTCGGACCGTCCTGGAAATTTTTTGTGCACTTCAGAAAAAATTAAAAGTTAAAACTTCCTGGAGCACACTGACTCATCGAAAAATGTGCTCCGAAAGATCTCCTAGACAAAAACAACATCACGTTTTTCTCATATAACTTGCACTATTGTTATTCCCATTGTTTTAGTTTTTCATGACTGACTTACCCGGAAATGAAAATGGCTTCTTCATTAAAATTTTTAGTCACTGGTCTTATGAACCTGAATTAGTTCTTTTTTGAAAAAAGGGGCTGAAAAAGTTAATAAAAAACAAAAAAACCGTACATTAACCCTAGTAAGAAAAGTAGTTTGAACTCGATCTTCAAAAAAAAAGACATTAAAGATCAGTTATTCAAAAAACAAATTAATTGACACGATCAATCAAAACCATCGATCAAACCAATTGAACAACACGGTCATCACATAGTTAAACGGGGGGAAGAAAGTGGCACGTGGGAAACAAAAATGAAACTTTCCTTCTGGGGGAAAAATCACAAAGATCATCGGAATCGGTTTGGTGTTGATTAGGGCAGTTGAGGGGATAAAAAGGACTGAGGCGGTCCGACGAGCAATGACATTTTTTAGGTCGAGCTACATGATTTTGAGATGTAAAATTCTATCAACCTTATCGATCTGTTAGAGAACAGGCATATGAAACTGCACTAGAAAACATGACAGAATTGAACAATGCGAATTAGCTCAAAATTTGAAAAACAATCATATATGGAGACCAACAAGGGCAGTACATTTAGGCTTGAGAGTTCTCTTCAGTAACCATGGAATCCCGTCACTAAATGAAAATTGGGTGAGTTTTTTGAACCAGCAGATAGAGCTCGGCAAGTTACATCGAAAAGTAGCTTACTATTCACGGTCCGACGTCGGGCGACAAAATCAACACGGGTGCGAAACAGCTATGAAACAACCGAATGCTCTACTTTTTTTTGTTTTTATCACATGAAAAGTTGTATTTGAACAAGCTGAATTTGAAAAGTTCGGTCTCGCTAGCCCTTCATTACTTTTTTTTTCGAGATATTGCAAGTTTCAACAAGCATGATCTCAAAAACTAAATCATGAAATCTTGTCTGGATCAATTTTCGGATTCAGCGTGTTCAAATACATTTTTTCGAAAGACAAAATAATTATAGAGAACTGTTCAAGTTCATTGCCAAGTGTGTGTACGTTTTTTGCGTCTCGCATGCAAAAATCCCTTTCAGGCCACGTTTTGGAGACTAGAACGGTAAAGGTTCCTCTTGCTTTAAGGTTGATGTACTGCGGAACTTGGAGATGCCATATCTTGGTTCCCCAGGGACCGATTGTCAAAAAAGCTAGTTTCAGATCAATAGAGCTTTTCGAACTTTATAGGAGATTCCGAATTTCGGGGTCAAACAGTTACCTTCTAAGTGCAAGCGTGATAAAAGTATGCCTAGAAAAACGTGGGTCACCAACTGGAATCAAAAAAGGAATCTCAGAATCAGACTGAAGGAAGGATGTGACAGACCATGTAATCCTTTTACCCCGCCTTCTGTCACTTTTCCGTCATAAGTTCTGGGAAACTGTGTCGTATCTTTGCTATTGACTGCTCTTGGGATAAGTTACGACCTGCCAAGACTGTGAGTTTCGATAGAATTGTCCTGGTTACTTCCAGTGACCAATGGACACCTCTCAGGGATAAGCTGACAAAATTCAAGGGTTACTGTACACCTTCATCGCTTCCAAGACATCTACCGTAAGCGTCCTTCTCAATTACGTCATGCTACATCTGGTTCGTCTTCTTCCTTCCAACCCATTCATCTTGTCTCTCCTAACTATGTATTTACCAGTAGGTCGTTTTGTTCATTTGCACTTTCCTCCTCCCCTTTGTCCTTTCTTTTCTCCCAGACACCTCTTGCTGACTCATTCAATTTCTTTTTTTCTTGCAGAGGGCCCGTTGGAGGTGTCCACACACTTGGCACGGCGCCAGTTTCGAATCATTTCGAAATTGGCGCACAATCGTCCTCCTATACATACGTGTGTATGTTCATGGCCATATGGTTGTACTTGCCCTTTTGGAAAATGGCCCTGTGTGCCTACTGTGACGTCAGTGGGTGACAAGGGGTGCCAGGTTAAAAAGTACAATTAATAGGTGTGTCTCTTTTGCAAGGGCGGGCGAGGATGGTTGCAGATGAAAGGAATGAGGGAGGAGGGAGGAGGAGGAGGGAAGGACAGTTTGAATGGTGTGAAGAAATGATGGGGAACAATGATAAAGGGTGGCAAAGTACCTGGGCGCGAAATGAGGGGATTCGAAAAATTGAAATGAAGGAAGTTGGGGGGCAGTTTTGATAGAACAAAACTATCAAACTTTCAATTTAGAGCACTAAATGAGGAAGATCTGAAGCTCTAAATAACAGAGATTCACGGTTGAACCAACCCGGACCCCATGAGATAGGTATCCGGGCCCGAGTTCGGGAACCAGGGCACTCTAGCCTATTCTGCTTAGCCCAGATTGGTCGAGTGGCGACTCTAAGTTCCTAGACTTGTAGAACGAGATCTTCATTTTGATATTTTTACCCCAAAATTCCAATTTTGAAGAAGGTTATTGCATGACTCTCGCCGGGCCCAGGGGTGCCATCAAAAAAACTGCAGACAATTGTCTTATTTCCGACTCTGAAAACTTCAATGAAAATATTTTGCTTGCTCTATTTCCCAACGGAATATCGAAGAAATCTGGGCCGTCTAACAAGTCCTAGTAGCTAGGTAGAACAGCCGAACCGTCCGGGCCGGCCCAGCAAACTTAGCTTACACTTACGATTCTTATAGACTCGCCTAGAACTACAATTTGAGACAATATCCTGCTCACAAATTCACCTTGGAAGCGAGTTATCCTCTGGCTCAAGCCAAAGAAATTTGCCAACTACGGTTTGTTTAAAGGCGCAGGTCGTAAAACGAAAAAAAAAACTTTTTTTTTTCAAAATATTTTTTCTTCTCTAATTGTTCTAGAAACTCTTGAAATTAATTTGCTCATACTGCGGAAATACTGTTGTTGATTTCTCATAATGCTATTCAGTTTCTCTTCAAGAAATATGTATTGCTGACCTTTTATCAGCAAGGTTTTTACCTTTCCAGCATTTTCAAATTATGATAATAACTGAAACCTTGATTCACTTCAAGACCAGCTTTCTTTCTTAATCAGGAGGCAGCGCAATAATTTCGGTGTTTTCGAAATAGTTTTTTTTTACCAGCCTGTTAATTTAGATATTCGTCTTGATTTCTTGTTTTTTTTTTCATAGAAAAATCGAATGAAATTGTCTAAAAGCAAAATATTTCTGTTTCGAAATCGAAAAAAACTATTTTGAACTCAAAAAAAAAATAGAAAAAATCCACTCGAGACTCGCTGCAGAATATTCAGCCATGCGCCTATAATTGTACCGTATCTTCTCGATTCTAATAATTTTTCGGAAATATCCGGTCGAAATTTCGTTGCGAAAAAGCTCAGAATTTTCGGAAAAAATTTTGGTACTGATTCCCGCCTACGCTATATTTAGCGCTTCAATTGCGAAAAAAAAGAAGAAAACGTGAGATCAAATCTACAAGCTTACAAGATTGAAGATCACAAATGGAATGTATACTGCCTCGTACTAGTACGGAGAGGATTCTAAAAAATAAATACGCTTTTATTGCTACTTATCTCCAAAAACTGAGGTTTGATGACATAAAAAATCGAGGAGGGGACGTTTAAAAATACATAAGAAAGATTGCTAGAATCTACCGTTATATTCTAGCATATGGAATATAATACGAGAGGAAATACGGGAAGACACATCAAAATAAAGCATTTTACTATAAATTAGAGGGGAATACATATTATACAAGAGAAAATTGGGGGAAAATAATAATAATAAATAGAAAGAGATCCATTGACTATCACAAGAATTCAATGGGGACGAATTATCTAGAACAAGTTTAATGCAATGTTCTCAATCATTGATAGAAGTGCACTGACACGGTATTCTGGTTCACATTGACGTGCCGAATCGATGAGTTCGAGGAGATGTTTGATGCCAACTCCGAAACTGCAAATTGTTCGAATTTAAAATGCGTAAAAGACTCGAAATCCAGATAATCTTCTTTGGAATGGCAACAAACGCCAATGGCTTATTGACTTATTCAGAAACCTCTGGATTTGGGAGATTCAGAAGAACGGAACCAATTTGAATAGATTGGTATAAGTCGTCAAAATCGGGATAATCTTGGGAAGCGGGGTAGTTCAAAGAATGCTTTTTGGCCAAAAAGTTATGTGTTTTTAGTCTATTTTTGCACTCAAAATGCAAAAAAAAATAAACAGAAAAAAAATGACCGGGGGGTCTAGATAAGTTTTTGAAGGAGCTATTGGCTTTTCAGAATCGAAAAAGAGGTATTCCATCGCTCAAAAGTTTTGTTTGCTAGAATAAGTCTACATGAAGCAGCATCAACTGGCTTAAAAGCTTGTGCTCACTCACGTCACATTGGGAGGTATTCCTCTGAAAACGACTGGAATTTGGAGTAACAGACGCGTTTTTTGAATTTATTTAGCCCTACTCTGGCTCAAGCTGACAGGGATGTTGAAGTTGAACGAAGGCAAAGTTACTTTGAAGGCGCACATGGGTCTCATCACGACGAAGCGATTACCTTTGGACTATCATGTTTTGAAACGATGCGAACATAAATTTTTCATTCAAATAACCTCAGAAAACATTTGCTTTTTTCCGAGTGGCTTCACATTTTTTGCCGCTTTAAACGCCCTATTTTTGCACAAACGCTTTGGCGATACAGTAGGGTAGCCCATCGTGGTGAGACCTTTCGAACAATAGAAGCATGTGCCTTCAAAGGAAACAAAGTGCTTGTTCATCGCGCTTCGCGACCGTAACCTTCTGAAACTCACGTTCTTCCCTCGACAAACGAGCGGAGCTTATGCTCGATGGCCTGCAGTTGGTCTTCTGTGTAGATGTTGCTTTCCCGGATCACATTGATCATCTGATCCGCCGTCGACAGTCGTGGCACGTCGATCACACGACCGAACACATCCATCAGTCCCATATCGCGGAGGAACGAGCGGTTCGAAGAGGTGGCGATGACCAGAAGACGGTGGCCCTGTAAAATTGGAGTTAGTGAAGGATTCAAAGGCATATTGGACTCACGATCGGTGGTGGATCATTTAGAAGCAGCATCAGTGTCTGGATAACCAGATTGGAGAAGCGGGGTCCGACCGGATGGTAGTCTGGAAAATTTTGGGTAAAAACAATGGATTTTTCGCGAAAAAACACACCAATCAATCTCTCCAAATTATCAATCAGCAAGACGCTGAGCTTCGATCGTTTCGCGTCTTCGAACGCCTTCTTCAGTGCCATGCACTTGGCAGATTCCGAGAATCCTGCAGTCTCCGTCGGCGAGAATACTTTGACAAACGGGAAATCGGAGCTCTTGCAGATTTGAGCGGCGAGTGAGGTCGTTCCGGTTTTCGCGGCACCTGAATACAACAAAATGATTGTTTGAGGCTTAAAAAATTAAGTATTACCTGCCAAAACTGCTGTACGGAATCCAATACTTTCGGGATTTTTGACTGTCTCCGCCAGAAGGCTTCCCTCATCCAGAATCTGTGTTACCTCTGGTCCCCACAAGATCATTCCACGAGCGAGGAACCGGTTGAGCGACTCGTCCGAGCGTCCGAAGGCCGGCTTCACATCGTTCTCCAGTGCATAGTCGAAATCTCCCGAGTTGACGACCAACTTCTCGATTGCATCCGGATCCGCCTGCGCCTTTCCACCAGCTTTTACCAGTCGACTCATCGCACTGGACTGGGCTGCTCTCACCAGTCCTTCTAATTCTGCTCCCGAGAAGTTCTTGGTTCGCTTTGAAAGGTCCTCCAGGTCGACCTTGGGATCCATTTTGTTATATTCGCGCATTCGGGCGGTATGGATTCTGAGGATTTGAAGTCGTCCAAATTCATCGGGTAAGGACACTTCCATCTGTACCTCTAATCGACCAGGACGGAGAAGTGCTTCGTCGATCATGTCCCGACGATTCGTCATTCCAATAACGAGGATGTTGTTGAGCTGCTCGACACCATCCATTTTCGACAAGAGCTGGTTGACGACGGTGTCATGAACTGATGAGCTTCCGGCCATTGATCCTCTCTGCTTACAAATCGCATCGATTTCATCGAAAATGATGATATGTAGTCCCGAGTTCGCTCCACACCGTCTCCACTCCTCCTCAGCATCGGCAAACAGCTTTCTCACATTCGACTCGGACTCTCCAACATATTTATCCAGAATCTGTGGTCCGTTCACGATCTTCGGCTCTCGAGCGTTCAACATCTTACCGATTTGTCGGGCCATGAGTGTTTTTCCGGTTCCAGGCGGTCCGTAGAGGAGGATACCCCGAACGTGCTTCATTCCGAGTTGCTCGATGAACTCTGGTGGGAAGACGCGAGAAGCGAACGCACGACGGAAAATATTCGAGAATTCTTTGTCAAGGCCTCCAATTCCCATCTCTTGGAAGTTCCAATTCGGATTGATGATTGATCGATACGCGGATTTTCCTTTACTCTTTCCAATCAGGTTTAGCATTGATCCTTCCTCTTTATCGAAGACGATGACTGAGTTTGGAAGGAGTTCTCCGGCGTCGATTTGTTTCGGTTTCGCCGCATTCTCATCTGCTCCACCTCCATTGGCGGCTATCGCAGCTTTATTGACATCAAATCCTTCTATTGATTTGACGACCAGGGATAGTGTGTGGACCTTGTTCTTCTCCTTATCCTCGAAACGGAATGCCATCTTCATCGTCTTCGAGAAGGCTTGTCCTCCAAACTGGATCGAAAACTCTCTGGCCATGAGATCGGCGTTTAATGGCTCAGCAGTGACACTGAAAAATCAATTTATTTATTTAAGAAAAACACCTTTTCCACTCACTTTTTCTTATTATTGAAATCCGCAGAGAGAACGATGGATCCCACATATTCAGACGACTGAAATGTGAATGGGGAGACGCGCACTTCTTGATCCAGCGAAAGAACCGCCCATTGTCGGTGCGGCACACCGAACGCGATCTCTCCGGGCTTGATCTGCGGGTCGTTCCTGATTGAAAATATGTAGTGACGGGCCGGTCCGGTCTGTACACTGACGTGCCTGCAAAATTGTCATTGAAGCGCATTTCCTTGTGCTTCAAAATGAAGTAGCAGTAAGTGTTTCCAGAATGTCGATTTACTAGCCCGGCGCGGTGCAAAACTACAAGCATGGCTTCGTAAATCGACACCGAATGTCATTTCACTTCAACGGTCAATAACTTACTTTATCTGCCCAGCGTCAAAATCGCCTTTGTTGACATAGGCGAAGTTGGCGAGGGTGTGTTCTTCGGAGGGTGCTTTCCGCACTCGGAACATCTTCTCTGTGTATAAAGTGGTTGGCGGGTGGGCTCTCGATGGTGGTGGTGCTTGTTGGTGGCGGTCTGGAAATAAGAAATTATTGAATTCATTGCGAATTGGAGAAGACGATTTTGAAAAGAGTTGTTAACATATAGGGAAGAGAGTTTGTGCAAGCAGCAGTGTAAGCAGCATGCAGTGTTATAGCTATGGGCTAATTTGGTGGAACGAAGTTCAAAAATCCTGAAAAAGCGGCGCACATTATTGAACGCTCGGCATGACGCGATTATTTGGAAAATACATGACAAATTAGACAGTATTCACATAAATTGTCCCTTTTTTATGGATGAAAAAGAGAGAAACTCATTGTTTTTTGCAAAAAATTATACGTTTTCTGCAAACACCGTCACGTCATTTTGCAGAAACGTCGTAATCTACAGTGTCTCAACGGCACATATATGTGGGACTGCAGAAAATGTGGTTAAAAAGTTCGAAATTGGCAGAAAGCTGAAAGAAACACAATCGAACACAGAAAAACCGACTGAAAAGAAATGGCGCGGTTCGAAGCTACCTGCATGCAGACACACCTGGGTCTCTCTCTTTCACACACTCTTTCGGCGAAAATGAGAGTTTTTCGCAAAGAAGTGCAACAAATGAATCAAAGAGAAGTTCAAAAGATGCTCATTGCTTTTGATAGATGAAATGAACATTCAGAAGCGGTAAAAAAGTATAATTTTCGGTGAAAATCGCCGAAAACGAGATGAAAGTTTGTCATGAAGTTCGAAAAAAGCTTAGAGAATTTTTTCGCGTCAATGTACGCAAACACCGCGCGTTCTAATGTTCACCGTCGCGTCAAATCACACAATCACGTCGAACACTCGAGTAAACTTCTTTTTTTTTCACTTCTTTTTGTGAAAAAGTGTCAATAATTTAGCAACTCATCTGTTTGAAGGAGCCAAAAAATTGGGAAAAATACATTTTCTGATCACCATTTAGAAAACAATGAGAAAGGCTACTCAGTCGATACTCAGCGAAATTTCACAGAAAATAAGCCCAAAGAAGTCGTTGAAAAGCTCATAACACACCGATAAAGCAATAAAAGTATGCAAATTCGTGTAAAACGAGAAGAAGCTCCTCAATTGTCTCAGGAGACTCTCGAATCGCGGAAGTACCCCGACCGCTATAATTTCTTCTACATTTCCAAAGGAAGAAGTTTTGGGGGAATAAAGAAAGAGAGCGCTGATTGCTCGCAAGAAAATTCAATTGAAATACACGGGACATGTCCACCCTCAATCCAGTGCCAGACACACACAAAATTAGGGGGAGAGCAACGGAAATCGAAGGGAAAAACGGCCGAGTGGTTTTTCGGGTGGTGCGGATAAAAAAGGAAAAAAAAAAGAGTCGGAGCCGAAGGAGCGAAAAAGATCCGATTTCTGGCGGACGGACATGCATTTCGGAGTTTTTTGGGCGGCTCAAAATTTATGATGATGATGGAAAAGGGCGTTTTCAGCGGAGAGAAGATTGATGGGGAGCTCAAAAATCGCGTTTTCCTCTCCATTGAGCCCCTTGTTATCAGATTAAACGGCTCGTGGCACTCAATTTCCCACGCAAACGAAGTCAATTTTGGTCAGGCATGCAAACACAATTCAAAAGACTCATATCGAATAACAAGAAAAACGAAAAAAAGGAGTTTTACGTGGCAGTTTTTAACGAAAATTGGATCTTATTAGGAAATTTCTGTCCTTTACACAGATGCTCAGCTATTTTTCTTGATCCCAGCTAATCCTCGCAAGCTCACAGGGCACTCTAACAAGATTATTATTATTTCCGTTCTTCTTCTTCTCATCTTCTAGCATAATGTGGGAAAAGCGGAAAAAAGGGAACTAGTAGTGTGCAGCAAAAAAGAGGAAATAGGAAAAAGTGAAGAAGAAGAAGATGCCTATCGAAAGCGAAGGGGTAAAGGACCGCGCAGTGTGTAGACAAGAAAAGAAGACGTCTTCGTCTTGCGGCACGGAATCGATGCATGCACATACATGCACACAAGTCTTTTCTTTCGGAAGAAGAAGCAAAAAGAAATAGGAAAAAAAAGAAGAGTTTTGGGATAGAGTCGTGGGTAGAAGTGGTAACGGGAAAGGGAGAGAAGCGAGAAAAGCGTGGTGAATTTTTGATGATGTTGGGTTATAGTGGTGGTGGTGCTGGCGGTGAAGAAGATGATGGAGCAAAAAAAAAGCACTTTTTGGAGAAGAAAAATATTCTTGGGCACCCATTATTTTTGCTTGCTGTGCATTTCAAAGTGTTATTTTGTTATTTGTGCGGAACGAAAACTCTCACGCCAACAAAAAAATAAAAAATAATGAAAACTGCACCATCGTGGCCGCCGCCCAACAAATTGTGCGATTCCTTCGCCGGTGGCTTCCGGAACCACGACATGTTCGATGTTTCCTGGAATTTTATATGGAAATTGGGGAATAATTGATGTTTTCAAACGAGACTGTTCCAATACAGCAACAAGAAGAGGTGTCAAACATGAGCAATAAACAAAAATGAGAAAGGAAACGTGGAAGATCGCAAATCTAGATTTTTACACGTGTACTTATTCGTGATATTTCGCAATGCTTGCGTAATGAACGTTTGCATACATAGGAAGAAGATAGACAATATTATTGAATAAGCAGGAAATTGTAAATAGTGACTTACAACAAAAAATAGCGCATGAATTTTTAGTACCTTTGCAAACGTTGGATAAAATTGGTATTCAAATTTTCAGCAGGTCTACGCAGAATCCCAGGTAGACAAAGAAAAAAAGAATTCAGTTATTTGAGAAAACCTTTCTTGAAAATGCAATAAACTTTTTCTATTAGTCAGGGGTGTGCGAAAAAATTTTCGGTTTTTTCGGTACTTTTCGATAAATTTTTCGGCGGAAAATTTTTCCGAAGAAAATATGATTTTAGCACTTTTGTAAAAAAAAATGGCCTTTGAATGAGAACAGAAAAAATTAGTGGTAAAAGCTCGTTTTGTCACCAGTCGAATATATGCGAATAATCAACAAAGAACTGTTGTCAAAACTCGGGTTTTAAAAAATCTACTAGTTAAAGCAGTTTCTCAATATTCCAGTACTTTTTCCGATTTATTCGGTTTTTTTCGGTCGAAAATTCCGATAAATATTATTTTCTGAAAATTTTTCGGAACTTTTTTTTCGCACACCGCTATTAGTGAAAATGATTATTGCGATTTTTTTGAAATTTTGTGTTTTTATAAATATTTTTTCTTTTTGGAAAATCGACTTCAAAGTTTTCTCTTAATTCTTCCGCAGAATATTTTCAACCAGCAATTTCTAACTATTTTCTGCATTTTTAGTAGAAAAATTTCAAGAATCAAATCGATTTATGACTTGCCAGGCGGGTATTTTTTCACCCGATTAATTCGCACGCGAATAATTCAAAAAGAAAACTCAACATTTGCAAAAATCGTTCTGAAAATCCGATCCACAACAAAAATCCGAAAAATTCCACGTTTCCAAGGACAAGAAACAGAAAAAAAGGGAAGCGCGCTCCGCTGCACTCCGCGTTCCGATAGACTTTTCGATTAATGCAACATGTTCGCTTGCTGTTTTCAATGGATTTGTGAAGATTTTTCTGTTAGAAAATCAAAAAAAATGTGTCAACAATTCCAGAAGCTTGAAAACACAAAAAAATTCAACGGGTTTTTGAGATCATGTTGTCACGAAAGGAGGGGATTTGAAAAATCGGGATGAAGGAAACTGGGAAACGATCAGAATTAAATAAAACACTTTGGATTTCAAATTTGAGATCACTGAAACTTTAGAAAATAATCCTGGCTAGGCGAAATCGTTTTTATCAAAACACTTGCACCAGTCAAGCTGATGACATTTAGCCGACGCTCTAGCTTTTTGTATCGAGTTGGAATTGAAATTCAGCTTCAATGAATAAGCAATAAATCGCTTTAATTTTGTGAATGAAAAATATCGAATTTGCGCGCTCTGCTGCGAAAATCCCAACTTTTAGAGGCAACTTAAAACTTCTTTAGTTTTAGTTTTATACGTACAAAAAGTACGGGTAAAGAAGAGTAGCATGGGAAGAACGAAGAGCGAGAAACGAAACGAGAAAGCACGAGAATAATCGAACGAGCAACAATTATGACCGCAAAAGATCACAATCAACCGAGTAAGCGAACGAAGAGGGAACCAAAAGAGAAACGAAAAAACTAGAAGATTTTGTAGTAATAACAGATTGACCCCTAACCAATTATGCCGAAAAAAAAAGCAGTAGAAGAGCCAGAAAATCGGAACAAAGTTGGAACAAAATCACAGGAGAAAAGCATGGAGAATATCATAAAAACCCAAGAGAAAAAGGGCGAAAAACACCTTAAATTTGAGGGAAACAGTGAACAAAAAGGGGTCGCCTTTCGGTGATCACTCGAACTTCCAGACTCGAGAAAACTCCTTTTGAAAACAAACGACTAAAAACGAATTCGAGCCTCTTTTTTTCGGCTGCAACCGAAAAGGCGACGATTCGCACGCGAAAAACGCAAAGCAAGTCTTTGCGCGAAATTTTATACAGTGAGCAAGTCTATAAACTCGTGGCGACTTTGAAGAATTGTTGAAAGAAAATCCGGTGAGAACCGGACAAAATAGTCAAGAACAAAAAGATATTGCATGTTAAATAGGTATTTGTCAACAGAAATTCCAAGGATTTCATAAAGTCCTCAGAAGGATGCAAAACAGACTTCAGATTGACTTTCTGCTCAGGAATGAAACGCGTTATGTTATCCTCTACTGAAGTTGCTCTTCCAAAACGATTTCGGAAACTGTTCGAATTGCTTCGCAGCTTCACTATTAAATAATTCAGACATCTCGAGGTCGTGTTCGTCCCGTGCTGGAAACTCTGGAATTTTTTCCCGAATGTCCTACCTTCTTTCAAAAGTATTTTCATTTTGTCCATCTCATCAGGCCGCTCTTTTTCTATTCAGTCTGCTGAACTGAGAAGACACCAAGTCTGGCTGTATACAGTAATCATGTTATGTGTTCAGAAAGTTTTCAAGATCTTTGGATAGCTTTTCTTCTTGCTAAAGACTGTAGTAGGATGTATTTTCGTGACTCAACTGTCTTTGTTCACCACTACATGCTCCCTCGCGGGAGGCCGTGCACCCTCGATGGTTCGTAAGCAGGAAAAGAGACGCGCGCGCGACACGCAACGCTCCAGAATGGTCCTCCGTAAAAATGAATATCGATTTGCAGGAATCACCCATGCCTGCTCGGAATCCCCAGCGTTCAATCGAGCGCAATTTCAGCATTTTTTAATTTTGATAAATCAACTGACTCAACCTCGAATTTCAGAAAAACTCACAAATTTGATAGATAAAACATTTCTTACGGCCTGCTTGTTTTACGCCTCTTCTTCACTATCTCGTCAGACACTCACTATTCGATTTTTTAAGCCAAAAAACGTTTTATTTGAAATCGGTTTCATACCAATTTTGAAAACATGAACTGTAGGATTACCTACAGTAACTTCATTTTTTTTGAAACCGTATTCGGAATTTTCCCAATTTTTGCATGTAGTATCGTACTCCAACAGTACAGAAACGAAAAATGATGAAGATTACTGTAGGATTACGGTAGCTGAAAGTTGAAAGGACTTGCCAAATTATAAAGAGCCCAAGTACAGTTAGAGTCACCAGTTTTAAATGATTGACCTTAGAAAGACGTGCTCGTTTTTGGCACCGCCCCTTTTCCAACAAGCCACGCCCACTTTCAGTCCGGAAACTAACTTTTTTCCCCGAAAAGCTTTCGATGTCTAGTTTTCTGAAATCAATAGGAGACACCTTGAGAAGCATTTTCACAGTTTAAACCAAAGTTCTAGCTCTGCTCTTTCATGCGGAAAATTCCAGATTAAAAATAAATTTTTCAGTTTTTTGTTTCGCTTCTTTTTGTGTGAAAACCAAGATTTGTCCAGTTGATCACTGAATCCCGAATGACCTGTATTCATTGATATTCTAATACCTATAACACACATTCCGTTATGCTCCGCCCTATCCCCTCTGAAAAATTCTAAAGGTCTGACGAGATAGCGCTCTGTGTGAAGAGACACAGAATCAGCAGCCAAAATTCATTTTTGATCTCCGTCCTAGTATATTGGATTTGCAGATGGAAGTATCCCTTCCCGATGTGTTCGAACGTCTTCAAATCCTCCAGACTCAAACCGCCCGAATGAGAGAACATAATAAATTAGATTCCAACGTCGACCTAAAAGAGGTTGCCAAGAAAACTAGGAGCTTTACGGGGCCCGAGTTGGAAAGTCTGGTGAGAGCTGCGACATCTTATGCTTTTTGTCGCAAGATTAATATCGACAATAAAGTCCAGATAGATTTTGATGGAATTGCCGTCAATTCTAAAGACTTTGATGATGCATTGGAGAATGATGTGAAGCCGGTCAGCCTATTTTTGATAATTTTCAATACCTAAACCCAAATTTCTAGGAATTCGGAGGCTCGGATGAGTTTTTCAAACGGTACCGATCCTGTGGAATAATTTTGTGGGGACCAGAGGTAACACGTATTCTCGATGAGGGGAGCCTTCTAGCACATACTGTCAAAAATCTAGAATACGGTGGACTTTATTCAGCGGTTTTGACAGGTAACGCTTTATTTTTTTTTGCATGTATTGTCCTAAAATACCTAACTCATTGTTTTGAGGCTCCGCCAACACCGGGAAAACTTCATTGGCGGCTCAAATTTGCAATAATTCTGACTTCTCATTTGTCAAAGTCTTCTCGCCGGAAGACACTATTGGAAAATCGGAAACTGAAACGTGTCAGGCGTTGAAGAAGGCGTTCGAAGACACGAAACGATCGAAGCTCAGCGTGTTGCTGATTGATGATTTAGATATATTTATTGGTGAGTTTTGCGGGAAATTTGTAGTCCACAACTTCCAAAATTTTCAGAATACTGTTCGATCGGAACACGCTTCTCGACACTGGTTATTCAGACACTTTTGGTGCTTCTTAAAACCCCACCACCGGCTGTAAGTCCAATGCTCCTCCGACATCTTCACTAACTGCTATTTTCACAGGGGCACCGTCTTTTAGTCATCGCTACCTCTTCGAATGACTCGTTCCTCCGCGAGAAGGGACTGATGGACGTGTTCAATCGTGTGATTAACGTGCCACGTCTTACGACGTCGGACCAAATGATGAATGTGATTAGGGAGAGAAATAGATTTTCGGAAGATCAGCTGGAGGCTATCGAGCACAAGCTCCGCTCGCTCGTCGAGACAAGAAAGTAAGTTTCAGGAGGAAGTCAAAGGACGAACTCAAAAGGCGGAACTCAAAAAACATGTATTTTCATTTTTAATTTGAATAATTTGCAGTTTCGGAATTGGCATTAAACGCCTCCTTAAGCTCATCGAAATGGCATCTATACACACACCAGAGTCTCGTGTCAGCGAATTTTTTTCATTAATTGAAAGGATTGCATTGAAATCGTTCTAGACAATTCTTCCTTTTGAAAATAAGAGAGAATTTCTGGTAGAGTCGATATCACTGGGGCACACATGTATGAAACGAATGGCAGAGCTTAGATATTATGTGTGGTGGTTACCCTCGCCCCTCTTATGAAAAAACACAACTTTAATTTTGGCCCCGCCCCCTTCCAGATTTACAGTAGCCCGTCAAAGTTGAAAAGCCAAAATTTTTAGTTTTTTAGATAGAGTTGATAACTTTTCAGAAATGAATTCCCCATATGTTTTTGAACTTTTTTCATGTTGACATCAAAATTCTTACTCGACTGCATCACACCAAAAAATGAGTTTTAAAATT
>GL380441.1:6371-16582 GCA_000143925.2 Caenorhabditis brenneri
AATCAGACTTGATTTCTTCGGTGGAACTATTTCGGTGGTCATAATTTATAATTTTCCCCTCCCCCTTCATACATTGTGTCCCTTTTAGGGCGCCCCTTCTGCTTAGAAGGCCCGCCAATTTTATTGTACCTTGATGAACTCTCACCAAGGGTTTTTTAATGCAGTCTCTTCGGAGACATGCTTTTTCCCCACAATAAATTTGGTTGAGTGTAAAACTGTGTTATATCGTTACATCGCTTATCCTGAGCTCTATTCTGAACCACCAGGAGCTCAGTTAGGAATGCGCTATGAGATTGGACCTATTCGGCTCGCCGGTGGCCAATTGAATACAATTGGGTCCGTCACATTTGGTGCATCAGACCGTGATTCCTTCGCTGGAACTTTTTTGTTTCACCGAACGAACTAGCCGGCGAGCATTCCTAGCGATTTTAACGATAAATTCCGCATTTTTTGCTGAAAAAAGTGACTTTGTGTGAAATTTCTAATTTTTCTCCGATTAATTCGCAATATTTTGCGTTCCCCTTCCTTTATTTATCGCGTTTTTGCCCCTTTTCCTTCGAAAATGATGACAATTCATTTTTCGAACGAAGGTGCAAGCGCGCTCCACCGGACTAAGATGTGCAGGTGATTACGACCTCCCCTCTTCGTTTGACGCGCTCACATTTCTTTTTAAAGGATTTTGAACGAATTTCGGCGTTTTTCGCCTATTTTTTGTCGTTTTTTGCGGTTTTCCGTATAAATTCTACAAAAATAGTGCCAAAAACACTGAAAAACACATATTTCGCACCTTTTTGCGGCGAATTGGTGGAAAATTCTCGAGAAATTGGGAAATTTTCGCCAAAAGGCCCAAAAAGCTTCGCCAAAGTGTGTTTTGCCGCTTTTTATCGATTTTCTTCGGGAAATCTATAAATCGCCGCTAAGTTCAAACCTTTTTTCGCCCCTTTTCTACGAAAATCGGCTAAATTATTGAGAAATCGATTTTTTAGCTGAAAAGTAGTGGAAAAACGCGAAAAATTAGAGAGTTTTCGCCTCTTCGACGGTTTTTGCTGGAATTTTTCCGAAATTTTTTCGGAGAAACTTCGGTAAAGACTGCTTGAAACCGAAAATTCAAATTATCGATTTTTTCGTCGATGCGATTTATCGAATCGGAGTGCGTCGTTTTTTGGGTGAGCTGAGTCGTCGCCGAGAGCAATGGAGCTTCACGAGTTGCTGAAGATTCGCCCCTGTCCGTGGGGTTGAGAGTGGCGGGCCCAGTCTGATGAGTCAGCTGGGCCTTGTCAGGATTCTTCGTCGTTTTTTTCGCCACGTTGCATCCACTCGAGAGGTTGAAGATTTCGCCTCTTGAGGGAGAACGTCTCCAGGCCGTTTTTCGCCGGTGTGGCCGCCGAGGTAGCAGGGGCTCTTGTCACCCCCTAGCCCAGGGTTTTTCGCATCTTCAAGTAGCAATGTGGACGTACGTCAGAGTCGCCGATTTGTTCGCCGTGCCATCGTGTCGCCTCGCCATGCTGAAGATTCCCCCTTCGTGGTAGGGGTGAGACTGTCGGGCCCAGGTCACATAGTGTGTTCAGCTGGGCCTAGTCAGACCGTTAGCTGCCTTCGTCGCCTCCACACATTGGATAGATGTTCATCGCCATTCGTCACTTCGTTTTGCCGAGGATCATTGTAGCCGCAGAGGCCCCTAAAGAGGGCTTCAGTCTGGAGCAGGTGACAACTGCACAGGATGTGGGTCAGGTCGCTCACGACTAGCCATCGTGTTGTTGCGCCCCTCCTGCTTAGGCTATCGAGCGTCATGTGGTCCAGTGGTCGCGTTGCCCTTGTGGATTCCGTTCGTCGACTCGTCATCGTCGCCGCTGCTGTCGTCAAACCCCAGCCTCCTCGGTGTAACAGCCTGGTGTTGAGCAGTGGGTTAAGGATCGTACGGGAAGTTGGCTCAGGTGAAAGTTGAGTTTATTTTCAATTTTTTGAAAAAATGAGGGCTGTCTGAGAACGGTTGGGCTGACGGAGGTGAGGGTGGGGGCTCTTCTCTTCGGAGATGGTGACTAATCCCCAGACGGAAACGTCAGCCTGTAGTATCCTATGATGGATGCTCAGCCGCCTCTCAGATAGTCCGCCCGGGGTTCCCTAGGTTAGGTGGGTGGACTGCTAGGGTGTCTGGTGTCATGGTGAAGGATCGGGGGGCCTTAGTCACAAGTAGGGTACCCAAGCCTGCGCACGGCCGGTACTCCTTCGCCTCTGATGGAACTTGTGACGGGGTGGTCCTTTTCTGGATCCATGATAGACTGGGTTAGACCAGTCAGCCTGCTCACTCTAATTTTACCATTCCACCTTTTCCGGGAATTCCCACTTCCCACCGGTCCAGTTAGAGGGAGGTTTCGACACTTGTGTCCACTCGGGAACGCCTCTTCGGAGGCCTTTCTTCCGAACGTGGTTAGGCTGGAGTTCATCCGACTCCAGTCTACAGATAGGTAAGGTCTGGCAAGTGTAGTGGCCTCGCGGCGGTTTCTCACACGGGAAACCAAAAAGCACCCCTAGCTGGAGCAACCGGGAGGGAAGGCGACGAACACAAAAACACGGGCAGAGCTCCCGATTTAATTTAGGTAGGGCCTAGTGCCACTGTAAAATCCCACGAGCTGGTGGGGTCCCTTGCAGTGGTCCTTCCCGCCGAAACTTCGGTGTCGTTCGTGTATTCGAATGACATTGAAGTGGAGGACAGACCAAAGCCTCTCGCCGAGGTCTGGAAGGGATGAAGGGATATGGGGGCCAGTGAGGCGCGCCAATCTCAGTTAATCTGAGCAACGGACGTTATCACTCGCCGCTGTATTCAAGGAGAAGACACTCGCACCTCTCCAGCGCATCCATATCAGTCGTGGGACTACGATGTGCTGGAACTGCTAGTCCACTTCTCGGTAGATTCTTGCTCCTTACTTAGATGGTGTTCTTAGTAGTTCGAGTCCTGATGTGCCGGCCTCCGGGTCGGGACCCCCCTGCGCCTTCGTTAATCTCACCGACACAGACGGTCAGAAACACGTGCCGGGAGAGTGATGGACATATTCCAACTTCTAAGAACTTTATCTTCTTTCGTTACGGAAGAAGGACTCTACGAAAGCAGTAAGAGAACCTCGATCTTACTTTGTTAGTCAGTTGTCAAGGAAAGGTTGTTGATAGCTAGAGACTTCTTTGGATTCCGATCCAAAACTCTCTACTTTTAGCAAATTCTTTTCTTAACATTTGGGTAGAACTTGGCGTATTTCTGGGTTTACAGTTCTCGCTCGGCCTCTGCCGAAGGTTTCTAGTGTTTAGCCGGAAACGTTTGGTAACTAAGTAAACTAGAAGCTTGCTTCGTCAGAAATTCGCCCCTTCGTGCCCAAGTACACAGCTGCTTAAGTCCATCGAGATATATCTACCATTAGGTCGTGTTTAGTGTGATAATGTTTAGTTAGGTATACTGGAGACTCAGCAGAATTGATTTCGATCTTAAGCTAGTTCACACGCCGCCTGGGAAGGTTAGTAATTTCCGTCTCTGTCTGACCGAGATAGGTGTTACTAGGTGACAGGGTGCGTCTTCGAGCTAGTGGAGGAAAGAAGTCAGAGGATCCTATATGTTTTTCTAAACATTTATTTGGGTCGGTCAAGTGTAGTGTAAATTTTTATGCCAAATCATTCAGTTTCATCGCTTCTAGTTTCGGTCCTGGCACTCTCTTCTAGTAAGAGACCAGTCAGAATTCGCAAATTAGACGCAAATTTTTGGAATTATTTTTGATTTAAACACTACGCCTCTGACTAAGCCCATCTAGAGGAACTATACTTGCTGTGATTCAGGTATAGGGAAACGTCACATTAAACACCACTAGACAGGAAAGTTGCATGGCATCCGCTTAGTTTTTTATATTTTTTCGGGGTTGCGCATGACCATCCAATGATTACTGTTGAACTATCGGCCAAAAGAATTCGGAAGGTACGCTAGCAATGTGGATGAACGTTGCGGCCTACTTCTTCGAGTCTTGGTCGACTGCGGAGGTCGCAGATAACTTTTTTGTTCTTGTAGTATTATTATGTCAGGTGATGGGCAGAGGATTCTCGAAATCCTCTGGTCCCCCGGAGCAACAACTTTGATTGTTGCTCCAGGAGTCGGTCTGCTCCTCTTATTCTAGTAATAAGAGCAGTACACTCGACGTGGATTTCTATTAAAGGTTAGCAAACAAATTGATTTCTTTCGGTCTTATTTTTGATTCGGGACTTCGTTCGCGGACTTCCTCGAGTTTGCGCCACTTAATTTTGAAACCATTCGCCTCACTAATAATACATACAACGGACAAGGATGGGGAGGAATTTATAATTCCTATCATTCGTTTAGGCAATTCGAATGTTCGTTTTTAACGAAGAATCAGTTCTCAGACGGATGATCTTTTAGACTTATATCTGTTTATTGTATCGATTGGTACCAGAGAGACATCGAGTCCCTCTGGTCCCCCGGAGCCAATTACTGGTAAGATTCGTCAGAATTGCGCCACTAGTTATCGCACGGGAGATATAATACGCACATATAATTCTGAAACCTCTAAAAGTTATTTTGACACCCGAGCAGGAACTCTGAGTAGTCGTTACTATCTAGTTCTTTTTGGCTTCTCTTGCTCGAAACGAGAGATATCTTTTCTGTGTTTGAAGTAAATTTAGTTCCCTTAGTAGACAGTAGTATGATCAGTTCGGATCACGTCGCGTGGCTTTCATATCAATCGATATGATAGTGATTCGCCACTAGAAAATACTACGTTGCATTGCACTTGGACTTGTATTTATACAAGCTCAACCGGTAATTGCATTTAGTCAAACGGTGGACATCACAGAAAAACCCAAAAATAGCACATAGTAATGACGAAAGAGGTGAAACTATAGTGAGTCGATGAGTGATGTTTAGATAGGCGAATTATAGTATACTTTATGTCCATGGGCCGACAGGAACTTGGATCGTGATCACTTTCGGAATTTATTATTCTGGGGTCATCATGAGCCAAGGGCTTTTCCGATTCGTAGGAAGGGCTCCTGTTGTCATTAATACTGGCGTAATCTTATTCTACGGTTGGAATAAGGTGATTCGCCACTTATTATTCAGCGCCCGCCTCTTTTTCATTTGGCAAGACATAAACCGATATTATAAGGAGTCTTTTAAGTGGGCGATGGTGGTCGTTTGAGGTACTTGAGTATTTTAGTTGTCTTATCTTCCTGGTCACTGGGTTTTTGGTAAGTGTAGGTCATGTGGAATTTTCTAGACCAACGAGCCGCCTGTGTCGACTAGTAAATTCCGTCTCCGTCTAAACCGGGATTGGGTTACTAGTTAATCAGAATGTTCCAACTGGTCTACAGGAGGAAGCATCACATCGAGGGAAGATAATGTACAGAAAAGAAAAGGCACCTCACCATCGTACCCTACTAAACTAATCACTCACCGGCATCACGCCTCTATTTTTTAGTCGACAATTTTTTCTGATGTCGTCTGTTGCGGTTTATTCGCTTTCGTGGAACTTTCACGTGTTTGTATCTTGTGAGTTTGCGGTCACAAGGTGCAAAGGAGGATCCAGGAGACGTTCTTCTTGAGGATGACTACCTTGACCGAATGTTTCCTCCTCCGACACATGGAACTTTCATGTTCTTTTTCAGAGCCTTCTTCGTTATGTACTGTCCCAGTCCATCTTCGTTTATTCGTCTCTCATTTTGTTCACCGATTTCCGCCACTTCCTCCTCTCCTTTGGCATTCTGATTTTCGGATTGTCGTGGAACAGGAACCGGGTAGAATGATGATAGAACAGAGACACGAATGGCCAAGAACACGGCACAGACATACCGGAGAACGCAGAAGCTGTACATCAATGGTAACGTGAGTTTTATTAGGTGATAGCTTCACAAAATTCTTATCCGTTTGGCGCTCGTAGAGCGTAGGGAATCCAGTCCGATTGGTTGTGTTGAGATTTAGTCTATTTTTGAAGGTTTCAGTCATTTTCGTAATAATTGGGTTATTATTTCGGTCCCATCAGATTCTATGTTGATAGAGTCACGCATCGAATACAACCAAATCACAACGAATGACAATCGCCACTTCAGGTCAATCTGAATTCGGTGTCGTCATTTCTTGTTACATACGTCAGTACTTAAATTCAAACCTTCACACAAGTTTCAACACGCCATTCTTCACTGGGTTCCCGGTCAAAAACTTATATCATCACGCAGTTCTATACTAGAGTCAGTCAAAATTCCCGTTTTTAGCCATTTCACTTAATTCTGTTCAACATTCAACTACTATTATGTTTGTAATCTTGTCAGTAATTAATTTCGAAAATCAGTGGCGTACGATCCGCCTGTAGTTAAAAACCATAGAGTTTATGATTCACCTAAGAGTAGAACTAATCGCATGTGTCATTTCAGATCTTGACCAGTTCAATCAGACGCAATCGCCTCTGGGACGCACTCGACGCGCTGATTCCGCAGTACGACGTCTCTTAGGAGATTCATGGATTGCGAGCAGCCGATCAGGTCAAACGAAGAACATGGGCAGGCGATCTTCGCCTATCATTCGATATTTGATTGGGACGGTGGTCGCGCTGACGGACACATTCTTGCCAATCGATACGTTCACGGATTTTCATCTTTGGAATTTCACGAGTTCGGACGTTCTAGACTTTCGTGGAAGACTGCGATTTATGTTTGGGAACCTTTCTTTCGATCGATGTGTCGTTTCGTAATGGTCTACGCCGCTGGCACAACGTTTCTATAATTCAAACGTTCACCATTATACGAAGGTCACATTCAATGATCTTCCCGTCGAATCGCCTCCTCGAGAACAATCAGAATCCGGAAAAGTTGTGTATCCATATGCCATGACAATTCAAATCCTTCCGAAGTGTGTCATCGATTCGTTGTTCGATTGTCTATCCAGTCACCACTAACGCTTCTCTCAGTCAATGGTTGCCCATCCTCGAATCTGAACCAAGTGCAAGAACGTATCATATCAAGACAAGTTGTCAACGACTGCGATGTGATGGTGGCGAAGAAATCGCAAAACTTCGTCACATAGATTAAATTATTAATCGCGTCTCTAGAGTCTTTGGACTATAAATTGTTGGTAATGTTTATGTTCCTTCGAACAATATGTTAGAAATACAAGTCATATTCACGAGTCAAACGATTCGTCATTCACCTTATTATTCATATTCTTCGGACGAAACATTACAGAGACCAACATCGTCTGCAATTTGGACGGCTCGACTGACTCGATTCGCTGCTCAAGTATCCGCCTCTCAATCGATTGAATCGATACACTGTTTTGAACCGGATCAGGAGCAGAATAATCCTCAGATCGAAGGCCCTCCATGTTGAATTTCGAGAAGTACGGTACAGAGTCGGCATTTCGCAAACGAATTCTTGAACTATATTTGAAACCGTATGGACAACTGTTATCCCGTACGCATTTCCTAAGATAGCCGATTCGTCCGTCACCCTTCTTCTCGAAGCTCTGCTGTTCGGTAATAAATAATTGCTGGAAATTCTAACGAAATATTTCGTTGGATCACCACAATCCGTTAAGACGTTAATCGATTTATGGATTTCAGCACGAATTTAGCCGCTTGGTCACCTTATCTTGTGTTTATTTGGAACATTGAACACTTCCGTCATAGTGCGAGGAAGCGCCCTCGTAATATGGAGGACATCAGCATAGAAGCTGGTGCGGTCTTCGTGCCGACTAGTTTGCATCGTGATAATCGATACCAATTACGTTCCCTGGGTGAAGTCATTTCAAGTCTTCAAATTATTCAGCACAAACAGTCATCAAGATCGTGTAATCTACGCCACTGAGTTGATCAGTGTCCTAGAATATTCGGTGGTAGTAGTTAGACACCTCATATCAATTTCGGTATTAAAACCAAATGAACGATTTTTCCTTCGTTTGCCGTAACGATTCGTCATCGTGGAACATGTAGTGATCATGTTGTTGTTACCGACAAAAATAGTTATCTCGGAGAACGTATCTTAGAAGAACCCCCAAGTGCATGCTGCTCCGTCATCCGGGACAATCGCTTGCGACCGTCTTCTTGTCATCATCTCTGAGCTCTAGCTCACCAATTTTCAGATCGGAATTTGTCGTCTCTCACACAGTATTCCCTAATTCTCTCTTAGTTTAAAAACGACTCTCGTCTGTATAGATCGATCACTTATCATAGTAGTCATCAACCCCTAGAGTTATCGCTACGTGGCAATCACATTACTCATGAGTAATCTGAAGGTACGATAAAATTTCTCACGGGATACAGACTAGAAAAATTGCGTTCGCTGACTCGAAGATATTCTCTTAAAATCGCATTCGCTTCTGTAAAATATATTATAATGAGAGAAATCAGGAGTATCTCTCGTGACAGAGAAGACAAAAATCGTAGTCATGGACACCGTAAGCAAACTGAAACCAGCCAAGATAGGTTTGATTCTTCAGGTTAGTTTACATTCCATTTTAATCTATGTGTTCAATAATTATATTTGTCAGATCTGCTACTCGTCGAATGCTGTGTAACATGATTGGTCTATGCGCGTGCTGATGTGTTAGGACGATTATTCGGTGCATTGAATACTATTCCCTATTCTCGTTTCAACAGAATATCGATCGAGCAGTCGCCTCTACACCATCAAATCGATAGCCCAGCATACTCGATCAGCAGCCGCCACTTCTGATTCATCACAATTGGATAAGTTAATGAAAGATAGCGACGTTTAGAGTAAGCCAATTCGCTCGTTTATTAGTTCGAAGTGTAATTTATTTATACTTTTAGTAATCAACGACTCGGAGCGGTGACATCTCCAAGGATAGCAACATCGTGATCCATATAAGAAGATGAGATGCAACGTGTCAAGAAGGCAGACCCCGCCTCTATTTCGGATTCTCTAAATTCTTTTCATGTACTGGCTCCTTAGCCACCATCGTATTATGTTCTAATTTGTCATTATTAATTGTTCTTATTATGATCTCTTCGATTTATAATTTACAATAACGTTGACATTTTGAATAATAAATCTCGTTGGTGGAAGTCTTCGGATTTCATGTTCATTCCGTTTCATCTCATGGGATAATCATTCCCTGATTCATTTCTTGCCTCTTTTATGATCTTATCCGGTGAAACTTGTGATCCTCGGCGGTAAGTGTTGACGAATTTACGAACACAACGTATTCTGATCTAGTAATAGGAATTACCTTCCTTTGAATAAAATGGTATCAAAATCTCTTAGTACTACGCGCTTCTATCACTGCGGTCATAGTAAGACTAGTACAGAGTCTCGGGTCGGAGATAGTATTTCTTGCGTCCCTTCTAAGAATAGAAAAAATTATTGAAAAAATCTTAGAGCTATAGTGTCCTCTACAAGAATAGTACTATTTACGTGTAGTGCATTTTGTCAGCAGCACGCATCACCTTAAGAGGCTCTCTCTGTACCAGCTGGAATGTGCCAGGCACAGTTGCAAAAAGTTAATCCGTTCCAGATGAGTTTTGAACCATGGAAACATACATGGAAGTGATTTCCAAACAGATTGCTAAATTTTGGATTTTTCGATTTTGGCTGAAATTATAGCCAAAAATCGACTTTTCAGGTCAAAAATTCTAAAAATTTCAGTTTTTGAGATACCGTTCCCAAAAGTTCAGGGGTGCATTTGGACCCCCTAGAGAGCATTTTGAACAAATTTGGGCTTCTAGAATAAATGGGAAGTGGAAAAAACACCTCTGAGATAACGGTTTTTCGCGTTTTTCTCCAACATTTTGTGATAATAGCGCAACTTTTGACAACATTTTTGGATTCCCCATAAAATTTGGAGCAAAAAAGTCTCTTGGACTATACCACAATTTTAGGACCATTTTGAGATATGACGATTTTTTCGAAAAACACCAAAGGGTCCCCCCTTATGAAATTTTTTTTTTCGGAAAAAAATCAAAATTTTTTTTTGCTCCAATTTAGAAAATTTTTGTTTTCCTTATCATAAATAACTCATTCACAATTTTTTAGTTGATGTGAAGGCGTTTCAGCCAAGTTATATCATGAAATCCCTGCATCAACCAGAAATTTCGATTTTTCTCAAAAATTTTCAACAGATAGCGCACGTTTTGACAATTTTTTCAGAATCCCCATGCAATTTGGAGCAAAAAAGTCTCTGGGACCATATCTGAATTTTAGGACCATTTTGA
>GL380441.1:43134-56135 GCA_000143925.2 Caenorhabditis brenneri
TCTTTTCAATAACCTTTGAAAAAGTTTTCTGATTTTTGACGTTTTTTTCCCTTGGTGTTTCCCAGGTCACATACACTCTTTCTTTAATTGTTTTTCCCACTTTTCTCTCTCCTTTTCTAGCGTTTCCCTTCAAAGACATCATTCAATTTTCTTTTCCCTGTAAACACCACAAAAATCCATTTTCCGGTCCCAAAATTTTCCAGTCAATCCCATTTTTCTCCGGTTAAATAGACAAGATTTAGGCGTTAATTTCAGGGTTTTGGGACGGTGACACATCTGTAATTTTCAATCTCTTCGTTTTTTTTTGGAAAAAAAAATTCGCCTCATCTCATTATTTTGTTGTTGTTTTGTTAGTGTGTCTAGACTAGGGGGGAAGACTAGGCTCTTAAATGAAAGACAGAGTCCATTTCATTTATGACCATTTGGAGAAAAGAATCAGAAATGTACTCTGGGAGAGACGCAGAGAAGCTAGACACTCTAGCGACTCTGCGCTCTCTCTCTCTCTTTCCCCTGTATTCGTTGCTTCTGAAAATTCAGTTACATCTCGAGAACTAAGAGCGTCAGAAAAAATTTCCCAACTGCTAAAATGATTCCTATGAAATTTCCTGTACTTCAATAGTTCAACAGTTTTTGATAGGACTTTTCCTAGCTGAAATATGATGATGGAGGACGAGAGGTAAAAAAGCCGGAATGCCTCATATCTCTGCGCTCTCTTATTCTCTCTTTCAATTGTTTTTTCATATGACTGAGCTGAAAAATAGAAAATAATGTACAGTTTCACAAAATTGATTTCTTCAATCCTAGAAAACTTTGAGCTAATAATTGTTCAAGCGCCTGGAAATATTCTGACAAGTTCAATCTGGCATGAACATTTTCCGAATAATCTCACTGTTTCTGCTAGCTTATTTTGAAACTAAGAAAATTCTCAATCTCATTATCAACAACGATTTATTAATTTTTAAAAATTTTTTGGAAATCAAAAAGATTACTGCTCCAAAAAGTTTTTTGAAGTTCATTTGTTATAACTTCCACGAAATTCTTAGTTTAACGATCGCTTTGGGTGGGGTAAGCAATTTCTGAATTTATAAACGTTTACTGTTCCAAAAGGTTGATTTCTAAAAAAATTTTTTTGACTAAAATTGGTTACGTGTGGCTTTTCGAATTTAAAATGACTAGATTCAGAGATCCCTTACCCTCTCATTTCTCTGACCTCTCTTCATTTTCCATGTTCTCTAACTTCCAGCTAACCCTCCAAACTAGAATCTTTTCTTCCAACAATCCTCCAGATTCCTCTTGATTTCCTGTCTATTGAGATTTCTTTGGGAGAGACCTTCTTGTTTTCTTTCCGCTCCCTCCGCCACGTCATCCCTACCTAGAAGTATATCTTGACCTCATCATTTTTCTGTCTTTTGTGTTCCTCTTCTCCCATCATTAGAGATGATTCAGAATACTCCCAACCCCTTTCATTTTCTTATAATTCTCTGAAATTCGAGTCTCCGTCCCCGTACCCTTTTTTGTGTTTTGTTCCCCTTCTAGAGAGGTGCGTGGGAAATTTTTCAGGCTGAAATTCAAAAAAGATCCTAATCCTAAGCTCCCTAGGTAGCTCATGCTTTTGAGCTACAGTACCCTCCCAAACACATCATCACGTCAAGTTTGTTTACCATGAGGACATTGCATCCACAGGCTCCGCCCCCTTTTTCGCATCCTGAATTTCCAATATGCCTTGTTTAGAAGGGATGCTCCTTGTGTTTGCTTTGACTTTGGAAAACTTTTTGTTGAGGGAATGCATTTTCATTTATTCTGTGCTTCTGTGTATTGTGTTACCCTCCCACGGACCTTTACGGGGGGAATATTGGATAACAGAAGGGTAGGCGAACTTAGGTCTTTGGGTATTTTAATTGAAAATTGGAAACTGACGTGGGGCTTGAGCCTGAGCCTGAGCCTGAGCCTGAGCCTGAGTCCTGGATTCTCGGCTAGGCTCTTCGATCACCTGAACCTGGACGCATCTAGCCTAGTTTTCAGTGCTATCTAAGCCTGAGCCCAATTTTTTTGCTTGTTTTCTAAACCTAACCTGACCGTACCCACCTATCCATTCCCCTAAACTTTCTCTGATTTTGGAACTTCTCCCCTTCTCCCGTTCTTTGATGCCAATGTCTATGAGAAAAGGGGTTTACCATGATTGTCCATATGTTTTTCTCTCTCCTATACTTCTCACGTCACATCAAATAGAGAATAGAATTGAGTAGAAGAAGAAGAAGGAGATGTCAATCACAGCTGAAGACAAGAGAAACACTTCCCCTCCCCGACCGATTTGCACTTCTTCACACTTCCTCACGGAAGAAATGATTTAGAATGCAAAGAGGTGTTGTTAGAATTTATTAGGACAAGCACAAAAACTCCCCTTTTTTTTTGAACCTGAGAGCGCAGAGAAACCAGACAGTCTAGCTTCTCTGCGTCTCTCTCCCTCCAATCTCCCTCTGTTCAGAGATGATCTTTGAATCAAGAATGATGATTTTGATCCCAATTGGATCATTCCGATCATAACCCACTTTCAAAATAGCTCATGACCTTTGTTATCCGTCTGGATCCGTGGACGTCTTCTACGTCAACATCTTCTGGAAGATTACTCCATTTCTTTTGGAGACGTCACAGGTAAATGTAAATGTTATCATCACTTTTTTATCAAATGTGTGTGTACATCCCCCCAAAATATCAACGACTAATCCAATCTCTGATATGGGGAGAGGATGTATATATATTTCTAGATGACGTGTTGAGAGAAGAGGTGTTTGTTGGTAGGTGTGTATATATATAGGGCTTCTTTTCTGTGTTGAAATTAATTTTTTGGTTTTGGACTCTGAATTTCGGAATTTCTGGAATTCTTGAGTTTCGAGGACCCAGGGTTTCTGGATTTCGAAATATCCAGCTGATCTATATTCCAAGTCTGTCTGGGTTCCAGAAGTCCGGATGTCTTTTATTTTTTCGAATTTACCGGAATGTGCTTCAGGATGTCCAAATGTCTAAATGTCTTTGTTAGTATAACCGTTTCAATGATTTCCTAATAGATTGAATATCTATTTAGGAGCAAAAAAACTATTTGTAACCGTGAAAAATTTCAGAGGGAATTTGGAAGTTTGAGGTTTTTTCCGGGCTATCCGATGTTCATATTTGTATTTCGCTAACTACATTAATCTTAATAATTTCACCTTTTGGGGACTCGTTAAAAAATTTTTTTGAAACTGTGAAAATAATTGGAGCGAGCTTGGAATACTAGGTTTTCATAGTTCGGTTTGTCTGAGTGTCCCGATGTCCATTTTTTTCATTTTCCAAATTTTGTTCATACTTTCATCGAGTTATCTGTTTTAGAGGTTAAGTGGCTTTCTAAAACTTTACTGAAACTGCGATAATCTTTCCACACTAATCAAAACAGTAGTATCCAAGTTCGTGTTTGTCCGGATGACCAGTTGTCCAATTTTTCAATTTTGACATCCATATCAGTGGCACATCAGATTGGTTTTCGGTTTTCTGAGAACTCTTTTCATATCTCATCGAAACTGCGATAATTTTCCGACAATCTTCAAATCAGTGGTATCGAAATTCGTGTTGGTCCGGATGTCCAGATGTCCTTTTTCTTTTTCTGCTCAGGAGAAATGTCATCACATTGACTCTATATTTTCTGGAAACTCTTCTGAAAACTTGTTGAAACAGCAAACACTTCCGAAGAAAACCAAAACACGAGCTTCCAGATTCGTGTTTTTCCGGATGGCCAGAACCCCAATGGTCCATTTTCGATATAAGACGCGATCACTGACTGGGTCTCTATTTTCTGATAACCCTTTTAAAACTTTTTGAAGCAGTACATAATTCGAAACTTCCATTGAGCCATCCATTTTCGGGATTATTTTCTAAGAACCCAATGAAACTGCGATAATTTTTCGAAAATAATCGAAATAGTTGTATCCAGATGTATGTCCGATGTCCAGATGTCCATCTTTCTTTTTTTTCTCATGTGAGATGGCATCTTATTGACCCTATATTTTTTGAAAACTCGTTGAAACAGCAAACATTTTTGGAAAAAAATGAGATCACTTGCCTCCAGATTCATGTTTGTCCAATAGTCCGGATGTCCAGTCGTTCATTTCTGTAATTTTTATGATGCGCTAGATTCACTGAATCTCTATTTTTAAAGAAATCATTCAAAAACTTGTCAAAACAGTGATAACAGTGATAACTGTTATGTATGGGAGAGCTGGACCGGAACACGAGTTGTAATCAAACTTCTTTATTGCCAAGACCACGAGAGAAAGTAGAGAGAGATTTCAAGTTAAAACGGAACTGAATTTCCTTACGTAAATTCAGAGTTACATTGACCTTAGATCTTATCAGAAAAGGTCAGAAGGTTAAAGTGTAAACAAAGGCTGAGGTTTACACGTAATTATACAAACAAGGATTTGTAACAATAACAACTTCTCATTGAGCTACCTATTTTCGGAATTATTTTTTAAAAACACAATGAAACTGTAGTAATTTTTCGACGAAAATCAGAACAGCAGTCAACAGCTTCGTGTTTGTTGGGATGTCCAGATGCCCTGTTTTCTTTGTATTAAAAAAATTAAAACTTACTGACTCTATATTTTTTTAAAAACTCTTTTTAAAACTAGTTGAAACAGCAAACACTTACAAAGAAAACCAAAACACAAGCTTCCATGTTCGTGTTTGTTCGGATATCCAAAACTGTATTTTCCCATTTTCGAAATATCTGTGATGCGAGAATTGAATCTCTTTTCTCTGACAACCCTTCAAAAACTTGTTGAAGCAGCAAACAATCCTAACTTTCCATTAAGCTATTCATTTTCGGGATTCATTTCTGAAAACCCAATGAAACAGTGATAAGTTTCGGATAATAACCGAAACACTAGCCTCCACATTCGTGTTTGTCCGGATATCTCAAATTGTTTATTTTCAAAATCGTGATTTGCGTATGACTGAATCTCTATTTTCTGAGAACCGTCTTGAAAACTTGTTGACACAGCAAAAAAATTGAAGTGAATTTAGATTTTTGGGTTTTCAGGTGCAGGTGTTATGAGTATCCGGGTCTCCGGATGTCCGGATGTCCAATTATCCTAAGCTTCAGCTAGCTGGTTTTCTGAATTTCCGTGGTCATCACCTTTCTAGCTGTCTGGATGTCCAGATGTCCAGATGACCAGTTTCTAAGGTTTTGGCGTCATCGAGTTGTAATGACTTCCGGATATCCAGATATCCAGAAATCCAGATGTCCAGGAATCCAGAAACCCAGTCATCTCTTCGGTTTCTGAATCCTCCCTTGACTCCTCCCTTCCACTTCCAACAAATCACGTCCCTGTGTGTTTTTCCGGATCTCCAGATGTCCGGATATCCTCCTCCCCTGCATCTCCCTATATAAACACTCTGTTTTCCTTCTCCTCCTTCACCACATTTTCTTCTATTTCCCAAAGAAAATGCTTTCGAATCATAATGAACACAGTGAAGAATTCTCTCTTTTTCCCAGACGCTTCTTCTTCTTCTCCCAGTACATTTGCATTTTCCCTCCTCCCCTTCTTCTCTTTTGGGGTGTCTCCAGCTCTAGAAAAAGGAGAGAAACGAACCCATATATTTATTTTTAGACCCCATTGCCCTCTCCGTCCCATTTTCTCTTTTATTTTTGACGTCAGATTTGTGGTTTTCCGTCGTATTTTTGGTAGAGGGTGATTGCCAAATTTAGGAGAGTGGCGGCTCATGAATATTTGAATTTTTTATGGGATTTGATTTTTTTAAAAAGAAATGTCCAATAAGAGAAAATTGCTTTCATATTATCGTCCCAAATTATCCCTTCCCCTTCAACAATGTCCTGAAACTGCAAAAACATGCAAAAGAAATCCCCGCCCCTCCTTCCCTGAATTCTCAGCTCTCCTGTCCCTTAGGCTCCGCCCCCTTCCTGCTCGTCCCTGCTCCTCCCCTCATCATCTGCCTCATAAATCTTCAAGTGTTCAGCTCATCCACTCACTCATGACCCGAATAAATAAAAATAACCCATCCTTCCCCTCTCCAAAAGAGCTCCTTTTTTATTTGCAACCCGAGAAAAGGATGGGGCGGGTGTCACATGAAAAATGCATTGAGAAAACAAGAAAACCCCCTGAACTTGACCCTTTTCTGTTCATTTGATATCTCTTGAGAAAGGAGAGATGTTTCTTTTTGAAACATGTTTGGGAAGTTCGTGTTGGCAGTCGTTTTTTTTTTGATCACGTGCAATTGGTACGAAACATTTTTTGATTTTGAACTTGAAATTCAAAATTTCGTGAAACCGAGTTTTTTTTTACTTTTTGTATGTGTATCCCCGACAAACTTCTGAGACTGTCCGGGTGTCCAGGTGTCCGGATGTCCGCATTCTATACTTGGACTAGACATAAGTTTGATGATACCTGCGGATTGATACTATATCCTAAATTTTGATCGCGGAATTCTAGTTTTCATGAAACCGTGATTTTCAGATAATTCCAATTTTCTGAATTTTTTTCTAGTTTTCTGAAATTTCTTTTTTTTTTCCGTATGGTCCATAATGTTGAAAGATTTTTTGACTGGAAATTTATTACTCTCTGAAACCGTAATCTTTGTTTTCAAGCATCTTTTTTTTTTCGAGCACTTTTTTCCTCTTGTTTATGACGAAAATTCATACTTTTGTCACCCCAACTTCCATTATTCCTATTTTCCTGTTTCTAGATGTCCAGATGTCTGAATTCTCAGACTGTATATGATTGTAAGACTCTCTTTTGGATTTCCCTTAGTTTTTCAGATGCCAATCTTCTGAAATTCCCAGAAATTCTTCGGATTTCAATAGTAAAAATTTTTGAGTCATCCTCGATTTCGAATTTTCTTGATTTCCAAATTTTTGTTTTGTTTTCAGTCAACTTTCTGAATTTCATTGCTTTTTCTCTTGAATTCCAGATGTTTCGGTTTCAGAGTGTCTCTATTTCCAGATGCTCTTCATTTTTCACAATTCTTGAGATAAATCTTAATTTTCTCTATTTTTCCGTTTCTCTTTTGTTTTGAAAATCGTCGTTCATTCGCTACTTTACTTCTTCTTCTTCATCCACCACACTCAATATTCCAGACAATCATGCCCCGCCGCAACCCATTGTGGCTCCGTCTACCCGGCTCGTCCTTCCCAACCTCCTCATAAACTACCGAAGAACTCCGGCTCGCCGCCCTTTCACCCTATAACAATCCGAATGATGAAACCTCGTCGATTCCGGACTCTTTGGAACACTCTCCAGCTAAGACTTCTGATGATGGATCAGAGATTTCGCGGGCGAAGTAAGAAATTCTTCCGGAGGGACCGTTTCTAATTCCAAATTTTCAGTTCCAGCTCACCCACCAGTTCTCCATCTCGATCCCCAAATAAGAAGGTCTCCTGGTCTCTATTCGATCAAGTTTCCCTCTCCGGAGAGGAATTCTTGCTTCCAAGACGCTTCGAGGCGATTGAACTGATCCCTGGAACCAGCACCCGATCCACTTATGCCGCCTGCACTGCCACTGACCTTCTGGAGAGTGAACATGTCACAATCCGAAAGATTTCGCTTCAAGACCCAGCCACAGCAAGGATGGAATACCGAAATATCATTCTGTGTCGACTCCTCCCCCATCCAAATATCCTAAAAATCTCCGAAGCTTACGAAGTCGACTCCACTTTGTACACAGTTTCAGAGCAGATGGATGGAAGATTGAGTGATATTGTGGAGGAGCGTCTGACCCATTTTGTTGTCGCCAAAATAACGCATCAAGTGCTGGCCGCAGTGGCAATGATGCACCAGAATGGAATTGCTCATGGGGTGAGTTGAGGGTTAGGGGGTAGTTAGAAAGTTCTTCGAATTCCAAAAAAAAAACCACTTTTAAGAACACCGGAAGCGGTCAAAAATCACGAAAACAAACTTGTTTATGTTGAGAATTTCCATGAAACGTTTAGAGTTTTTGGGAAGTAATTTGGATTCTTACGAAATTACAAAATCAAAAAAAAATTCGATTTCACAAGTTTCTGAAACAGTTTTAAAATTTTCAAATTCTTCAGGACCTGACGCTGAACACAATTTACGTGAACACTGACGCGGAGCTTCGTCTCTCCTCATACGGAAAAAGTGATGACTCGTCGGAGCATTTGAACGAAAGATATCGAGGTTTGTGTCTTGTGTAATTGCTTTTTCCCCTCCCCTGATTCCGGGTCAAAAAGTCATGTGTTACTTCCAGATGACCTACTCTCAATCAGTGCCATTGTTTCGCGTTTTTTGATGAACGAGGAGGAAATGTTCAAGTTCTCCAAATCCAGAAATCATAAGGACATTGATTGGAGAGTTGTGCTTCAAGGGAGAAGTGATTCTGGGCTTTTAGGTGAGGATTTTCAGAAGTTTTTGGATTTTTTACCAGATTTTTTTAGATTTCAACGCCCGTTCCCTCCTCTTCGAACTCCTCAAAGGCCGTCAAACTGCATGTGATCTTCTCCGTCATCCGTATTTCAAGTCGTTCCGTGCCCCTCAACATCAGACTGTTGAGAGATAAAGTGGATAGTAACGGAATTGGCTATGCGCCACTGGGTATAAATTGAAGACAAATTCAAATGGGAAATCATGGAGAGAAGGTTTCATCATTCCAGTACCACTGCAGAACCTGGCACTCCTTAGATTTGTAACAGTTGGATATGAGACCATTTCAAGGGAGAATATATTGTATTTGAAACAAGTGAGTCACATCATTTGAAATCGTTCATCTAATTCCGATTCTTTCAGGTTCTATTATATTCTCGGGGTCCTTTTTATTTTTCCATGTATTTGGAAACCAAAATGGATATCAACATTTTGATCGATGTTCTTGGACCGACTTCAAATCCTCCTCATCAAACGACTTGGTGTTATGACATACCTGGAAGTGACTATATTTACGTTATAACGTGTTTGATGATTCCTAATGTTCTTGAATTTTAAAAAAAATTATTATGATTATGACTATGGGATTTAGTGAATGAAAAAATCAGCTTTGCGATTCGGGAAATTTTTCGATTGGAACAGTGAAACAATACTTTCCCGAAATTATCTGGAACATAACATTTTTTTTAATTTCTTCCTTCGTTTTGATAATTAATTTTGTGATCAACAATCTTATGGTGATTGTTAAGAAGAGAAGACTGCAGGTCCGAACAAAAAACCTTAAATAATGCTCGATAATATTTCTTTAGTACGTTCATGGAAATCTCGAAACATTGAAATATTTCGTTTTTGATTTCTCGGAAAACACTGTTCTATAGAACTGATGAATTTTAAACAAGAGCTGAAGAAAATCCATTACATAAAAAATAAAAGTGTGGGAGAGCCGAGAAACAAAAATTGATGTCTTTTGCTGTTTCACTGACTTTTTTTCTGTCGGTGCATTTTCGTTGAGGAATATCTTTAGATTGTCCAGGTTTTCCAAAAGCAATCTCTTCGAGATTGTCGTTAATTTGTCACAACGACGAGTCTTCTTCAACTTCATTGATTCTGGAAAAACTCCGGGGGTATTAAAATCTTTCCTCATAATTGACTTACCATTATTCACAGTTTCAAATTTCTGAATTGGACTAGGGTCTTTGAAACTCTCAGCTATCTGGAGAGACAGTAATGTTCCTGGAGCATACGCCTCCTCGATTCCATCCAATGCATCCAGTGGTGGCCAATCGATTTCATTCACAGGGATAAATACTCTTTTTGGTTCTAGAAGCTCTGCATCCTTGACTTTCCACTCCTTCATCTTCACACCAATCTTCTTCATCCTTTTAACCATCTCTGTCTTGGAGATCTCCGAAAAGTTCTGCGACGCTTCCGGTTGAGTCTCTTTTGTCAGGTGTGAATGTTCTTGACGAGGTTGTTGGACATTCTGAAATGAATAGGTGGAAAAGGTTGGTATTAGGCAAGGAAACGAGGATTGAGGTGATTAAAAACGAACGAGAGGTAATTCCTTAAGGGGTGACGATGGAAAATGGTTCGAGAGTGACGGAGTGCATGTGGGTCCGACAGACAGGACCGTAGCCCCGCCCCTCTGAGAGAGTCTATAGGTGCTCCTGGGAAAGGTAATTATGACCCGTTGTTTTGTTGTTCTTTATCTAAATAACTATCTGAAATTCCATACATAACCAGAGTTTGGAAACCATTCCTAATACTTTCTTGAAATAGTAACTCCCTGATAAAACCCATTAAAACTGATTTTTAGAAATCCCGTTTCATGTTTGTTTCTCATTTTTGGTACATCAGAAAAGTTCAATATTTATGGAAATTTTGAAACATAGAGCTATTTCAATTTTGGTTTTTTTCAGAAAACACTGTTTCAAAGAACTTATGAGTTATATAAAGAAGGTTAGTGAAACCAGTTTCAGACTTTTGGATTGTATTCTGTTTTTTTACTCAAAACATTTTGAAAAGCCAGGATAATGAAGAACTGAGACTTGATAACTTCCCACTGTTTCATTGAGTGTATTTGAGCAATACACTGGGGTTCCAGTGCTTTTTTTACTCTGTAATACTTTTCGATCTCGGCGTCTACAAAAGTTCCTAGCCCTCGAACCTTCCTCGTGCTTTACAGAAGACTGTCTCCTCCACCACTAAGAGTTTCTAGTCTTAGCACCTCTAAGCTTCTGAAATTGTTAGTAATTTTGCATAGAAAATGTGTTCCAAATCATGTTAATGTTTTAACAACTTCTCTCTTCTTTTGACGTCACAAATATTCCCATTCTTCTCTGCTGCCTCTTGTTTTCACATACTGTTTCCTTCAAGAGTTCCCTGGAAAATGAATAATTGGGAGAAGGAGGAGGGAATGTGCATCTCTCTTTTATTTCCTTTGAGCAAAGAAAAAAAAACAAATTGTTGCAAACAAAAAAAGAATGAAAAGGAGCAAGAGGAGGAGGTGAATTTGTTGTTGTTGTTGTTTATTTTTTTGAGAGAAAACAGAGAGTTCGGCCCTTAATTCCTTTGGTTTTTCGAGCAAGATGGAGAGAGACTGAATACTTAAAACTATACAATTTTTATTTTTTGTTTTGGTTTAGAGTAGAAGGAATACTTTTCTGTTTCAATGTCTTCATAAGGTATTCAATTGGTTTAGTGTATCACTTTGCGGAGCAGTGTCTATGGAAAGTTCTGAAAAAGGTCCACAGCTTCTGAAAATACTCACATAGTTATTAGATGTTCTCTATCACTATTCTTCTGCAGTATCAATTTTTTCTCATCCTCTCCAATTATCTCACTTATTTTTTCTGTTTCTAGAGTTCATCAAATTGGGTTGTGTGTTTTTCTTCTCAATCCTCGACTCCCACTCGGTACAGAATAGAAATTCATGGAAATCTTAGTATGGCCGATTTGTTAGAAGTGCGTTCTAAGAGTGCTCTCTGCTATTTTTCCTATTATGCAGTAAACATACTACAGTTTGATAATCTGAACCATCTTTGATTCTTATTCGAAACAGAAAAATTTCAAAAAATCATAAATTTTTAAAAGTCTACAGATACATTACCCTATCATTTTTAGGAATCATTGTACTTGCTTCTGTTTTCAGTACGAATTATCATTTTTTCTGTTTCACACAAATGATTTATTTTATTTTCCTAGTTTTGGTTAATTAATATGTAAAGGTGTTAACGTGTTAACGTGTCTGGATATTCTCCAAAATTTTGAAAATGGCATGAATGTAAATCAATTATTTGGATTCCGTATTCCATTATGAAAAATTACTTAAACATGGATTTCTTGAAGTTTTAGTGCCTCAAAAAATATTTTTCTGTATTGAAAATGTAATCAATTGAGTTTTGGAGAAAAACTTTACTGTTTCGAAATTATTACAAAATGAACCGCTCTAGTAACAGTCAATAGTGTAAAATTAAGCTTTCAAACGGAAAATTTTCAGTGATGTATCTCGTTTCCGAATCCAGAATTTTGAATGCAGTTGACTAGAATCCTTCAAAAATGTCACCATACAAGTTGAGTTCAAACACTTTCGCAGTTTCGTCATATCCATTTTCTCGATATAAGAGCGGTCAATTTTCAAAAAAAAAAATTTCGATCGAAAATGATGATTTTTTGAGAATAATCTGTGGTTTTATACAAAACTTTTTATGTGTTTCAAACATCTGAAAAAACTTGGATAAGAATACTGTTTGTGAGGATTTGAAGGCTAGAATCGGAAATTCCGGACTTTCACCAGGAAAAATTCTTTTTAAAGTCGATAGAACTGAGGTCTTTTCAAACCCAGTGAAGTTTTGTACTTTGCTTCAGCCACGTGGAATACGGAAAAGTTCTCATAGCTATTTCTGTATTCCACGTGGAATACAGAAAAGTTTTCTCAAACTTTTTCGTATATTCAGAAAAGAAGAGAGAAAGCATCCACGTGGAGGTCATCCAGAGAAAAATGAATTTCATTTTCATTCTCTCATTATTAAAAAAATGACTTGTGGAAATTTATCAGCGGATTCTGCCAATAAAACCATTTTTTCTACACAATTCGGACAAGTTTTGCATTGGAACCTTGGCTGTTACGGTAAGTCTGATCCATTTCTATCCTTTCTTTCAAACGAAAAGTATCAAATGATTGAAGGAGATGAGTTCGATGTGGGAGTGATGAGTCAATACCTGAAAGCTGGCCTGATTTGCATCACTCCCCCCAGCATACACAAAAGATCGAACCGGGCAACAAAGATGATTTGGAATTTTGAAAGCACCTTCCCAAGGTCCAATTCGCTGTTGCCCCTGGTCTGATACTCCAAGAATCATGTTTTCAAAGTTCCGGCGCATTTCCTCAAAGGGTTGCCGGTAGAATCGAGAGGATATGCCTAAACTGTCACTAATATAGAGATCGATATGGTTCGCAACTTCCTCGAAGACTTTCCTTTGTCGGAAGCCACATGCGAACTGAGCTTGAAACTTCTTCTTTGATCTTTCTGACAGATAACTTGAAATAAACTGTGACTGGGATCCCAGCTA
>GL380442.1:6489-17864 GCA_000143925.2 Caenorhabditis brenneri
CACACAGGCGCATTGATGAAATAACATCACCGTTTTTTTCCAAAATTCCCAATTTTCTTCTAACTAGGGACTGGTTTATACAAAAGGTGGGATTGCGCTACACAAAATATATTGATGGAAAGCTGACCTTTAGGTGACTCTAAAACAGTTTTCAGAATTTGCAGAGGGCATTTCTAAAGGAAGTTATTTCGATCTGAATTTTTAGTTCTGAATCCCACTATTTTTGCATTTTTTACCATTGCAATCTCATTTCTTTACGGGAAAGTCCTCTTTCTCTCGGTCGGCAACGCGTTACATATGTCACGGCATGCATTCACTGTTGGAAAATGTGGCGAGATGGCCGAGTGGCAACAGCGGCGATTTGTGTTCGGGGACTCTATGGTTCGTCCCCCCACTAATTTTTTTATTTTTGCCTATTTTTTGCATCCATGAATACTGCCTTCAAAGCCGTTTTTGACCAGTAAAAACATGTTTTCCTCTTTTTAAACGACTATTCCCACAGAATTGTGAGTTTTCAAGAAATTTTATTTTTTCGAAAAATTCCGATTTTTCATGACCAAATCTATGCCTATTTTTTTTCGAAAATTTTTGTTTCAAAAAAAAGTTCCAAACCCATAAGGGAGTATTATTTGGTGTCCCTATCAACTTTTGTTCCAAAAAAACCTCATTAGGGTCATAATTTCGAGAAATTCATGTGTTCGTGAGTGATTCTGTGTCAACTTGCTAGTTCTTTTTTGGGGTACAGCCGTCTCCAACAGTAGAGAAACAATAGAAAAAGTCATGGGAAACACACTACAAAGTTTATTAACCTTCCCTTTCGAGTTTTGGAACTTTTTTTTAAAACAAAAATTTTCGAAAAAAAAATTGGCATAGATTTGGTCATGAAAAATCGGAATTTTTCGAAAAAATGAAATTTCTTGAAAACTCACAATTCTGTGGGAATAGTCGTTTAAAAAGAGGAAAACATGTTTTTCCTGGTCAAAAACGGTTTTGAAGGCAGTATTCATGGATGCAAAAAATAGGCAAAAATAAAAAAATTAGTGGGGGGACGAACCATAGAGTCCCCGAACACAAATCGCCGCTGTTGCCACTCGGCCATTTCGCCACATTTTCCAACAGTGAATGCATGCCGTGACATATGTAACGCGTTGCCGACCGAGAGAAAGAGGACTTTCCCGTAAAGAAATGAGATTGCAATGGTAAAAAATGCAAAAATAGTGGGATTCAGAACTAAAAATTCAGATCGAAATAACTTCCTTTAGAAATGCCCTCTGCAAATTCTGAAAACTGTTTTAGAGTCACCTAAAGGTCAGCTTTCCATCAATATATTTTGTGTAGCGCAATCCCACCTTTTGTATAAACCAGTCCCTAGTAAATGGACTGCAACATTTGCCTGCAAAAGTACAACCTGGAAGCGTTGACACCCAGGATTCTGCCGAGTTGTGGTCACAGTTTGTGTGAAGAGTGTGGCACCAAGCTGTTAGTCAACGGACAGCTTATATGTCCTTTTGATAGGATAGTCAATGTTGTGGCTGGTGGTGAGTCTAGTGGGCAGGGGTTGGGCAAGGTGGCCAAGGTCTGTCCTGCGGTGCCGAAGCCGTTTTCTTTTCATCGTTATCTAGGTACGGCCGTAAGGTGGTGCAAAATGCTCAGAATTGCCCGGAAGACGCGACCGCCACGCAGCTGACAAAAAATTTTCGAAAATAATTTTTTTTTTTTTTTTGAAAAAAACTGTTTTTAGTTGTGTATTTTTATTTTTTCACAGCCTTTTACTCTATTTTGCCTGAAAAAAATTTCGAAAACACAATTGAAAAATCCCGAAAAATTATTTTTCTTTTTCTCCGCTCTGAAAAACTCGAAAAAAACTGCTTTTTCGATGTTTTTTTTTTGAGTTTTTTCGCGCAGCCCTGGTCGCGACGCGACCGCAACGCAGCTGAGAAAGCTGGACACAGTCGCGCGGCACGGTTGCGTTGCGGCTGCTCATGTTCTTCCAATGCTGTTTTTTTGCAGGATCCATTCAAAACCTACCAAAAAACTTCGCCATCCTGGAGCTCCTGGAAAATGTCCCGGCTCCCGACCCAGCACCAGCCAATCCGGAATCAATAGACGATGAGATTTCTGTGGAGGAGTACATGTACAACTGGCAGCTTGAGAATCCCGTGGCAGTGGACCTCCGTCGCCGGATCCCCGAACTGTCTCGAGATGACGCATTGGATAATGACATAGATCCAGTTTTTCTACAAAACATGTTCTCGGGGATCCATGAGCCTGAGGACTCGGAAGACGATGAGATATTCCTACAAGAGTATATATACAATCTAGCAATCGGTGAAAACGATGGTAAGTGAGACGCAGAGAAGCTAGACAGTCGCTTTTCTCTGCGGTATCTTACTCTCTTGTCATGAAACAGATTTTCACGTCCGCCTTCATCCGACTTGGTCAATAGCGAAGTCACTCTGGATAAGTACATTTTTACGATATTCATGAAATGTGTTCGAGTACTGTATAACTTACTTTGCACTTTTTTCTCTCCTCCTTCACACCCTGATTAGTATCTGTCAAATACTCAACTGCTATGTGGGTGATCCACTGCTATTATCGACTCTTCTTCTATGGATTAATTGCTATTTGAGACATTAGCCAGTTTATTTTTTTCGAAATTTTCGAACCGAAAAAAATCCAAAAAAATTTTTTTTTTATTTTTTAGAGCGAAAAAAAAACGGAAAATGATTTTTCGGGATATTTCAAGTTTTTTTTCCGAATTTTTTGGTTTTTTTTTCAGGAAAATATACAACTAAAAAAAATTTTTTTTTCGAATTTTTTTCGGTTTTTTGCAAAAAAAAATTTTTCGGAAAAAATGGCAAAAAGCCGAAAAAAAATTTTTTTGAAAAATTTTCGCACAGCTCTGGTTAAAACATCAAAAGTAGCGAGAATAGCAGTTAATTCAGTCGCAGAAGAGCCAAAATATAGCATTTGATCACCGCCATAGCGGTTGAGTATTTGCCTTATTTCCGTTCTCTCAAAAAAATCGAATTTCGCAATAAACCATGTCAACTGATAACACATTTTCCCTTCTAATTTTTTTTCTGATGGTCATGGACTGCTCATCCTGCCTTCAACCCTATTCTCCTAAACGGAAAATCCCTCGAATTTTGACCGATTGTGGGCACACTTTTTGTCAGGAATGTATTTTGAAAATTGCTAAAAACGGGGAGATAAGATGTCCGATTGATGGAAAAAGTACATTTTTCGCAGGTGGGTTCTAATGCGCTCTACTGAGAAGATATTTCAATAGAGCGCACTTGCATTCTCCTTCAATTCCGAAATTCCGGATTCTATCGACACCCTGCACCCGAACTACGCAATCATTGACTATATGGAAAATTCGAAAACTTAAAAACTAAATTTGATCTACAAAACGCTATTAGTTATGACTGCCAGTCCAAGATTGTCAAGATTATTTTTGATATTTTGTCTGAAAATAATTTCAGTCCCGATTTCCCCAAAAAATATTCTGTTGATTGTGTTGATAGTGACGTTTTCCGTGTTAAGGGTGGTTTGGGAAATTGTTGGTTTTTTAATTTTTTTGACGTCACGGTTCTAATAAAACTGACCTAAAAACCCAACATTGAAAATTCTAGGCCACAGGTGACACACCAACAAAAAGTTTACTGATAGCAAGAGTTTTTCTTATCAAACTATTAAAAAAAGTAAACATTGAAAAAAGTGTTTGTTCTTTTTTATTTTCAGTTAAAGCAGTCGCATATAACGTTTCTTCCTCCTTTTTTTGTTTCGGTGAACTACATGGCCGCGACGCAGCCGCAACGCGCCTGACAGCACTGGGTAGACTTCCCGGCAATTCAAGTTTCGCGCCGAACTCAATGTCCTCGAGCGCGATGCGGTTGCGGTGCGGTCAATTGTCTCAACTGCTATGGGTCTTAGAGTTTGGGGCAGCTGTGACGCGGCCTCCATCCTTTGCTTCGGCGAACCACATGGCCGGTTGCTTCAAGAAGAGTGCCGCGACGCGACCGCAACGTGCCTGACATTTGAATTTCGAGCCGAACTCAATGTCTTTGAGCGCAATGCGGTTGCGTTGCGGCCAACTGATTGAAAAAAGGGTTTGTTCTTCTTTATTTTCAGTTAAAGCAGTCGCATATAACGTTTCTTCCCCCCCCCCTCCCAAGAAAATGGACTGTAACATCTGCCTTCGGAAGTACAATACAGAAGCCCTGACCCCCCGGATGCTACCAAGTTGTGGGCACACTTTGTGTGAGGAGTGTGGCGTCAAGTTGTTAGCTAACGGACAATTGGCATGTCCCTTTGATAGGACGGTGAATAATTTGAAAAATGGTGAGTTTTGGTGGCTTAAATTTTGCGGAATTGGGATTTTAGGAGGCCATCGATTTCTAGGCACGGGTTTATGGTACAATATGTTCGCAGTTGCTCGGAGGAAGCGGTCGCGACGCGACCGCAACGCAGCTGACAAAAAAATTTTCGAAGAAATTTTTTTTGTTTTTTTTTCGGTTTTTTCTGTGATTTTCCGAAAAATGCTCGCTTTTTTTGAAAAATTTATTCGCCGAAAAAAATTTTCGGAGAAAATTTTCATGTTTTTACCGCCTTTTTATCTATTTTTCCCGAAAAAAACAAAAAATTGAAAAAAATTGAAAACCCCGAAAAGCCAATTTTTTCGCTCTGAAAAACTCGTAAAAAAAAGTTTTCGATTTTTTTGGAATTTTTTTTCGCACAGTCCTAGTCGCCTCGCGACCGCAACGCAGCTGCCAAAACTCTCTCTAATCTTACCGGCAACTTGAATTTGCGCGCGATGCGGTTGCGTTGCGGCTAGTAAATGTTCTTCCACTGCTGCTTTTTTTTCAGGATCCATTAAAACCCTACCGAAAAATTTTGCCATCCTGGAGCTTCTGGAAAATTCTCCGGCTCCCAATCCAGCACCAACCCCTCCATCATCACGGAATGATTTTAATCCGAAAGCAGGTCAAGAGGCATCCCATAACCATAATGATGACGCCTTAGACAATGACATAGATCCAATATTCCTCCAGGAAATGTTCGATTTTCAAAATCCTCCTGGCGCGGTCAGAGGGATCCCTGAACCTGAGGATTCAGAAGACCATGATATTCCCGTGGAGGAGTACTTGTACAACTTGCAGCTGGCAGATCATGAGGATCCCGAGCAAGCGGCCGATGGGCCTGAAGAGGGCCGCCACGTGGCATCCGATAGCAACAATGATGATGCCCTAGATGACGAGATAGATCCAATGCTTCTACAGGAAATGTTTGATCATGTACCCCCTCCTGATGCGGTCAATCCAGGGATTCCTGAGCCAGAGGTAGAGGACTCAGAAGACGATGAGATTTCTGTGGAGGAGTATTTGTACAATCTAGGGCTTGGTGAAAATTCTGATGGTAAGTTCTCGAAGTGCCTTAGACACGCAGGGAAGTTAGACAGTCACGCTTCTCTCTCAATGCCGCTAAGCGCGCTGCGGTCGCGTAGCGGCTGTGGTGGTCGCGTAACGTTCTAGCTCTCGAAAATAATTATTTCGAGCCGAGTTACACTAGATTCTGTGAAATTACCTATTGCTCAGAATAAAAATGTTCAGTGTTTTGCTAATAACTCGGCTCAAACTCAATATTTTTGAGTTCTGTAAAAACCAATATGCTCAGAATAAATTGCTGCACATTTCTTAGTAACTGAATTTCCAGTGGCCTAGAAATCCAAAAATTCGGATTTCTAGGCCATCGAGCCAAAAAATTTTTTTTTCCAGATGCCTTTTCCTCTGACGACGATGAGGATCCATGGATGAAATAGGAGGACACCTTTCCCCCTTCAGTTTTTCTCAAAAATAACAGAAAACTATTGCTCATCCTTCGTTTTCTCCTCAGTTTCAAACCATGATTTTTTCAATTTCTCACCTTTAAATTCGTTTCCGCTATCTTTTTTCTCTTCTTCTCATGACACAGAAATTCCTATTTGTTTGTTTGCCTTCCCCCCAGTGTTTCGAAACAGCACTAAGAATTAGCAATATGGTCTTTTTTGCTGATAAGTAAAATGTCATTTTTGTCCAGTTCTGAAAAAAATATTATATGAAAAATTTATTTTTTTTGGTTTGCTAACTATTACTCAACTGCTATTTCTCAACTGCTATGGGGGAAATCAACTGCTATATTAGGCTCTTCTGCTATGGATCAACTGCTGTAGCCGTAGCTATTGAGACATCAAAAGTAGTGAAAATAGCAGTTGATCCATAGCAAAATAGCAAAATATAGCAGTTGAGACACTAGCAGTTACAACATAGCAGTTGATCACCCCCATAGCAGTTGAGTACTTCCCTTTTCAAAGGAACTTTTTTTTCACTCCATCAAAAATCCAAAAGCTCTGTCATTTAGACTGATGGATTGCAAGATCTGCCTGCACAACTATGACCGTACCCGTAAAAATCACGTCCCACGGATCCTTACCGCCTGTGGACACACCATTTGTCATGGGTGTGCAAAGAAGCTCAAGGATCGGAAGAAGATAGTTTGTCCTTTCGATCGGAAGGTTACTAAAATGGATGGTGAGTAGCATTTGTGTTTTCGTGGCGAGACCCAAAAATGAAAAATTGTCCAAACCTAGTCATGACTATACTTTTCTGAACCGCCTTGACTTGCTGATCCCACTGGTATCAATATCAAGACATTTGGTGTAAAACTGACAGAGTTACAGTACTTTTTGTGTTTTCGTGGTGAGACCCAAAATCCCAAAAAACAAAAATTGTCAGAACATAGTCATGATTATACTTTTCTGAACCGCCGTAACTTGCTGGTTCCAATGGTACCAATATTAGAGAGCTAGATGCAAAACTGACCGAGATACTGCAGTTTTTGTGTTTTCGTGGCGGGACCAAAAAATGAAAATTTTTCAAAACCTAGTCATGATTATACTTTTCTGAACCGTCTTAACATGCTGATTCTAACGGTACCGATATTATTCAAGTTGATGCAAATTTGGCCGAATTACGGTAGCTTTTCTAATTTCGTGGTGGGACCCAAAGTCCAAAATTTTGAAAACCTAGTCATGATTATACTTTTCTGAACCGCCGTGACGAGATTTTTCTGAAAATCCAATTTTCATCAGGATCCGATAAAATTGCCCTCTGACCTGAGATATACATTTCCTGACCGACCGGGTTACGGTAGTTTCTCTGGCATTTGGCTGAAAAATTAGGGGGTCCCCAAGCTTTTCCTGGGGCACAGGATCCTCATTTTTCAGTAAAATTTTCTCTGATTTTTTGGGTACAGGATCCTATTACTTCGAAAAAAAATTTGTTTTTTCAGGCAGTGTCGACCATCTAACCCGAAATTTCGCCATCCTAGACATGATGGATGGTGGTGGGGAGGCGCGGGATTCTGATGAGGCTGAGGATTCGGATGAATCCAAGGATTCTTCGGATTCTGCGGACTCTTCAGAAGATTCTGACGACTCCTCAGATGACTCATCAGATGACACCTCGGATGACTCTTCAGATGACGACGACGACACCAGTGATTCAGAAGATTCCTCTTCTTCCGACTCTTCTGATTCTTCCGATGACTGCACGGACTCCAGTAGCTCTTCCAGTGAGGATTCCGATGAAAGCCAGGATTCTGAAGATCAGGATGGATCCCAAAATGGATCCGGCTCCGAAAATTCTGAAGACGACGACGAAGAAGAAGAAGGCCCCCGAATCGAGATTGTGGATACTGATGATTCGGACTAATTTTTTTTTGTTGCTCCCTGGTTGAAAATTTTTTTTTGTAAAATTTTGAAAAAAAATTGTTTATTCGCTTCGATTCCTCTAATGAAAACTACAATTTCGATGTGGAAATTTGTGATTTTGTGAAATTGGCCAAACGAGTTTTTACTTGTTGAAGCTTGCCAAAATTGGTCTGCAGGCCGGAGTTCTGGAATAAAAAATCAATAATTCGTTGTGATTTTCTTTGGATCCCACCCCGAAAACTATCGTAACCCGATCAGTTTTGCACCGATTCAAATTGTATTGGTACCATTGGAATCAGCTAATCAAGACGGTTCAGAAAAGTATAATCATGACTAGGTTTCGAAAAATTTTGATTTTTGGGTCCCACCACGAAAACACAAAAACTGCTATAACTCGATCAGTTTCGCACCGATTCAGATGATATTGGTACCATTCGAATCAGCAAAACGAGGCGGTTCAGAAAAGTATAATCAAGACCAGGTTTTGAAATTTTTCGATTTTTGGGTCCCGCCACGAAAAGACAAAAACTACTGTAACTCGCTTAGTTTTGGTGCGATTCGAAAAATTTTGAGCGCAATAGAATCAGGAAATCAAGACGGTTCAGAAAAGTATAATCATGACTAGTTTTTGAAATTTTTTGACATTTTTGGTTTTGGGTCCCGCCACGAAAACACAAAAATGACTATAACTTGGTCAGTTTCGCACCAATTTGAGTAATATCGATAGCATTAGAATCAGCGAATCAAGACGGTTCAGAAAAGTATAAACAAAGCATGGTTTCGAAAATTTTCATTTTTTCGGGATTGGGTCTCGCAACGAAAAAATGAAAATTTTTAGAACTACCCCTTGTTTATACTTTTCTGGACCGTCTTGGCGCGCCGAGTCTAATGATAACAATTTCAAAAAATTCTATAGAAAACTGACCGAGTTACGGTAGCTTTTGTGTTTTCGTGGTGGGACCCAAAATTTTTGAAATTTTCAAAACCTAGTCATGATTATACTTTTCTGAACCGTTTCGAATCCCTGATTCTATTGCACTCAAAATCAATTGAATTGGATCAAAATTAAGCGAGTTACGGTAGCTTTTGTGTTTTCGTGGCGAGACCCAAAATTTCGAAATTTATCAAAACCTAGTCTTGATTATACTTTTCTGAACCGTCTCGATGTGCTGATTCCAAAAATCAAGTTAGTTTCCGTGGCAGAAAAAAAACAACTCACAGATTTCTCAAAAATCCCAAAATCCGTCAACGCCGCAAATGCATTTTTGATGGGTTCAGTTGACAAGAATGATAGGCGAGTGTTGGGTAAACGGTCCTGGTAAGCGTCACTGATGTTCTGCAAAAAATTGTTGTTGGGGTCAGTGACAAATGCGCTCTATCGAGAAAAATTTTTTTTCGAAAAATGAAATTTTTCGAGAGGACTACACGCAAAATTGCGCGTTTAGGCTAAAAATCACGCCGTTCTCAATAGAGCGCATCTGCAATCCCCCAGAATCCAAAATACCTTCTGCACAGTGCCGACAACCTCCGCCAAGTCCGAAATGATTGGTTTTTTCGGTGAAAACACCTCGAAAGCCATTTCAATATTATAGAAATAGGGTAGGACCAGTTTCCCGAGTACATTCGCATTTTTCTCATCAATAATCTCCATTTTCCCATCAGAAACTTCTAGAATTCCAGAAGTTTCCAGGATTTTCAAAGTTTTATCGAATAATTGTGGAAGTTCTCCGGGGATGGTGACGAATTCTCGTTTCATTAGGTTGTGGAGCCAGCTAAACTTGTTGAAATTATGTATGTGCGTCTGTTTGTCCAGATGTCCTTACCAAAACTCGTTCCTAACTTTTCCAATCTCGCTGAAACCATTGTTTTTCAAAATGGCGCAAATGATTCCCTCACTGTCCACTGCATGAATCATCTGCAAAAAAACACTGTAGCCGTGTCAGTTTTGGTCGGACAACTTTGAAAGCAAAAAATTCGGATTTAGCGCGTCGAGACGGTTCAGAAAAGTATGAACATGACTAGGTTTTGAAAATTTTTCATTTTCGGGTCCCACCACGAAAACACAAAAACTACCGTAGCTCGGTCAGTTCTGTACCAAATGCATTGATAGTGATATCATTAGAATCAGTAAAACAAGGCGGTTCGAAAAAGTATAATCATGACTGTGTTTCAAAATTTTTTGGATTTTTGGGTCCCGCCACGAAAACACAAAAAACTACAGTATCTCGGTCAGTTTTGCTCTCGGCCTAATGAAATTGGTAGCATTGCAATCAGCGCGTTGAGACAGTTCAGAAAAGTATAATCATGACTAGGTTTTGAATTTTTTTGATTCTCGGGTCCCACCACGAAAACACAAAAACTACAGTATCTCGGTCAGTTTTGCTCCGGGTTCGTTAAAATTGGTAGCACTGGAATCAGCAAAACAAGACGCTTCAGAAAAATATAATCATGATTACGTTTTGGAAATTTTCGATTTTTGGGTCTCGCCACGAAAACATAAAATCTACCGTAACTCGGTCAGTTTTGCTCCGGGTTCAATAATATTGGTACCACTGGAATTAGTGCGTCGAGACGGTTCAGAAAAGTATAATCATGACCAGGTCTTGAAATTTTTTTATTTTCGGGTCCCACCACGAAAACCATACCCCATTAGAATAAGTGGTCAAAATCAATCGGCTAACCGCCCTCTCCATCACTTTGATCGGCACTCCTTGTTTCTGATGGGCCACCGGAAAATCGATAAATTTCAATTGGAAATCGCTGGCCGCGATGTCAAATGCTTCGAATAAATCTGCATGCATTTCGAGGTAGTACCTGGAAAAAATGACGGTGGCCTAGGAAGGAAAAGTTCGGCCATGGATACCTGAGATTCTTGTCCAAGTTCCCTTGAATATTAACAACAGTTCCTAGTTGATTGAGGAGGGTGATGAGGTCCTGGACACCTGTGTAGACCCCCGAGTAGCTGAGGGTGGCCTGGTCGTCACGGTCGAAGGTCTGGAAGGATTTAGTTTAGGTAGATACTCAATTGCTATCTCTCAACTGCTATGGGGTGATCAAGTGCTATCAGGAAGTTGCTATTGGGTGATCAAGTGCTATTTCGGCTCTTCTGCTATGGATCAACTGCTATTTCCGCCACTTTTGATGTCTCAACTGCTATTACTTCTGTCTCATGTGCTATTACTTGAAGCTGAAAGTCATAGCACTTGAGACAAGTAAAAGCACTTGAGGCAATAGCAAAAGAGCCGAAATAGCACTTGAGACAATAACGCCCTCCCGATAGCACTTGGTCACCCCATAGCAGTTGAGTATCTATTGTTGACCGCAACGCAACCGCAACGCGCTCAAAACCATTGATTTCGGCGCGAAATTCAAGTTGCCGGCAAGCGGTAGCAAATGAGCCAAAATAGCACTTGAGACAATATCACTTGATCATCCGATAGCACTTGTTCGATAGCACAAGAGCCAAAGGAAGCAGTTAAAACAGTTGACCGCAACGCGACCGCAACGCGACCGCAGCGCGCTCAAAGAGATTGAGTTCGGCGCGAAATTCAAATTTGTCGGGAAGCATATTCAGTGTTGTGAGGCGCGTTGCCATTGCCCAGATGTTCCATTTCAATAA
>GL380442.1:22641-53133 GCA_000143925.2 Caenorhabditis brenneri
TTGAAAATACAGACTTTGATGTGCAGGTTTTACGGTAACAAAAACGCAAGATGCAAATCAACTTTGGACGGCGCGATGCTTGCATTTTAGTAGTTTGTAGCAACTTTGAACGCACCACTATGGATCAACTGCTATTTTCGCCACTTTTGATGTCTCAACCAGCTGTGCGAAAAAAATCCGGAAAAACGAAAAAAAAATTTTTTTTTCGACTTTTTCAGGGCGAAAAAAAAAGATTTTTCGGATTTTTTCTATTTTTTTTTTTTCGAAAATTTCGGATTTTTTCAGGAAAAATAGATAAAAATGCGGTAAAAACATTATGATAACGTTTTATTAGAAATCTTTTTCGGATTTTTCGCCGAAAAAATTTTATGAAAATGACCGAAAAAACCGAAAAAATACATTTTTTTCGAAAATTTGTTGCACAGCCCTGGTCTCGACTGCTATGGGTACCTATAGCGGTTGATCCATAGCAGAAGAGCCAAATATAGCAGTTGATCACCCCCATAGCAGTTGAGTACTTGCCGCTGGGATAGCCACGTCTTCACAAATTGATTTGACTAATTATTTTTGTACCTCAATAATCTGCAAAAAATGCATTCCCCAACCGATATTTCCCCCAATTTCAATCATCAGCTAGATCAAAACTTTTTCGATTGCCGTAAGCAAGTGGCAAGCAAAAGGCAAGTTGCCGTGCGATCTAACGGCAAGCTGTCCATCATTCTTGCCTTTTTCTTGCCCTAAATTCCCTTGAAGCTTCGAAAAGATCACAGTTCATTTTCCTTCTCCATCATTTTTTCCAAGAAAACCCCATGCGGCAACTTGTTCCTCTTATCAAATACTAACCCCTTATCATTTCGTCACCCTCCACGTTAGTGAACTATGTAGTATTTCTTCTTAGTTCGCAGACTACAACCGGAGGGAAAGGTATCGGAACTCTCTCTCTTTCGGTCAAAGATTCGCTTGATTTATGACAAATTGATTGGGAAAAAATGTGATTGTGATGGTCAGCTTGCCGAAGCTAACGTGTGAAATTGCACGGCAGCTTGCCTCTTGCTTGCCACTTGCTTACGGCAAGCAGGAGGCAAGTAGCGGTTTTGATCTACCAGACATGCCTAGCCCACCTGCTACTAAATTTTCAGAAAGGGCAAGCAAACGGCAAGAATGATGACCAGCCTGTAAGATCGCACGACAACCTGCCCTTTGCTTGCCACTTGCTCACGGCAAGCAGAAGGCAAGTAGCACGTTTGATCTACCAGCCTATGTTTTGATCTACCAGCCTAAGTTTTGATCTACCAGCCTAAGTTTTGATCTACCAGCCTAAGTTTTGATCTACCAGCCTCAGTTTTGATCTACCAGCCTCAGTTTTGATCTACCAGCCTAATTTTTGATCTACCAGCCTAATTTTTGATCTACCAGCCTAAGTTTTGATCTACCAGCCTAAGTTTTGATCTACCAGGCTCACCTTAACCCTCGGCGACTCCAACACCGACTTCCTAATCTCCTCCAAACTCCTTGCCTTCGGCGCCGTCCCAACTTTCGATCCAACTGGAAAATGCTTATGGGCGGTCACAAACCGGAACGGACCGCCCTTTTTTTGCAGGTGATCCAGAAAATTCTCGTACTCCGGATAGTTGATTTGACGACCCGTCGTCATGATGGTCCTGGAAAAAATTGGATTTTTGAAAAAATGGTAAAAAAAATGAAAAATCAAATCAAAGAGTGCAAAGAAAATGGGTACACACAGGGTCATCACACCATGCACACATACCAAAAAAAGATAGGAGAGACGCAGAGAAGCAGAGTGTACAAGGCAGAGAAAATGATAAGAAACAATGGATAGAGAGTGAGCACCAACTTTTTTATTATCACCGAAAATGTCAGAAAAAAATGGGTTGGGCGAAAGAAGAAGCAGAAAATTCGGAAACCTAAAGGGAGGTAGAAGACTAATTCTGTGGAATTGGTGCCAGATTGGGACGGGCCTGCGAGAGGACATGATCGACAAACGAACACGTGACGTCACACATTAGGCGACGAGAACGACAGTATTTGGCGGCGAATTCACAGTAGGAGGCCTGCAAGAAATGGTTTGGTCGCAATGAAACCGAGATATTTGAAATCAGCGCGTCGAGACGGTTCAGAAAAATATAATCAAGACCAGGTTTAGAAATTTTTCGTTTTTTGGGTCTTGCCACGAAAACACAAAACATACCGTAACTCGGTCAGTTTTGGTCCAGGCTCAATAAAATAGGTATCGTTGGAATCAGCGCGTCAAAACGGTTCAGAAAAGTATAAACATGACTAGGTTTAGGAAAAGTTCTAAATTTGGCTCCCACCACGAAAACACAAAAATACCGTAACTCGATCGATTTTGGTCCAATTTTCAAAATTTTGAGTGCAATAGAATCAGGGAATCCAGACGGTTCAGAAAAGTACCCACATGACCTAGAACGCGTCAATTTCGATTTTCTGATGTCTATGCGCCTTCAATATCGTTTCAAGACCCAAAATTGAAAAACTTTCTAAACATATACATGATCATATTTTTTGAACCGTCTTGACGAGTTGATTTTAATGGTATCATTCTCATGAAATTTGGGTCAAAACTGACCGCGTAGATTTTCTATTTTCGTGGTGGGACCCAAAAATCAAATTTTGCAGATTCAGGGGTTGTGGGTACTTTCCTGAACCGTCTTGATTTCCTGATTCAATTGCACTCAAAATTTTAGAAATTGGACCAAAACTGACCGAGTTACGATAGTTTTTGTGATTTCGTGGCAAGACCCAAAATCGAAATTTTTCAAAACCTAGTCATGATTATACTTTTCTGAATCGTCTAAGCGCGCTGATTTCAATGATTGCAATATTAATAAATCCGGGTCAAAATTGGCCAAGTTACAGCATTTTTTGTATATTCGTGGTGGGACCCAATATCAAAATTTTTTCTAAACCTATCCATGATTATACTCGCTCGAATTGTCTAGATTCCCTGATTCTATTGCACGCAAAATTTTTCGAATCGCACCAAAACTAAGCGAGTTACAGTAACTTTTGTATTTTCGTGGTAGAACCCAAAAATCCGAAAATTTTCAAAACCTAGTCATGATTATACTTTTCTGAACCGTCTCGTCGCGCTGATTTCGAATTTCCAATTTTCAGACTCACATAAATAACAGCATCCAATCTAGTAAACATGTTAGCAAATGTCGAGAAGAACTGCTCAGCGACGACGGCCGAATAGCGTGCCCACGGGTAGCAGAGTCGAACGAAGATCGCAATGACACGTGGAATAAGCACCTCCAAATTGCACACCACAACGTAGCACATCGTGATGCCGAATAGGAATTTTGTGATTTTCTGAAAAAAAAATTTTTTCAGATTTTTGAAAAAAAAAATCAAAAAATTACGGGATTGCTGCGGAAAAACTCAAAAATCGATGTGAAAAAGTTTCCGATGGATTGAAGACGATGAGTGGAGGCGTAGGTTTGATAGGAGGACGGATGGGATGACGCTTGAGAGACGGCAGTACGGTCAGAGCGGACATCCGGAGAGGAGCGGTTGGGGTCCGATGTGGAGTACGTGTAGGTGGTGTATTCAGAGAGGGAACTGCAAAAAGAATAGCAGTTGAGTCTACGGATAGCAATTGAGTATAGGAATAGCAGTTGATTCTTTTAATAGCAGTTGAGTGTAGGAATAGCAGGTGAGTCTAAGGAATAGCAGTTGAGTCTACTAATAGTAGTTGAGTCTACTAATAGCAGTTGAGTCTATGAGTAGCAGTTGAGTCTATGAATAGCAGTTGAGTCTAAGGAATAGCAGTTGAGTCTATGAATAGCAATTGAGTCTATGAATAGCAGTTGAGTCTACGAATAGTAGTTGAGTCTACGAATAGTAGTTGAGTCTACGAATAGTAGTTGAGTCTACGAATAGCGGTTGAGTCTATGAATAGAAGTTAGTCTACGATTAGCAGTGGAGTCTAAGAATAGCAGTTGAGTCTACGAATAGCAGTTGAGTCTATGGATAGCAGTAGAGTCAACTAATAGCAATTGAGTCTAGGAATAGCAGTTGAGTCTATGAATAGCAGTAGAGCCTATCAGTAGCAGTTGAGTCTAAGAATAGCAGTCTACGAATAGCAGTTGAGTCTATGAATAGCAGAAAAAGAGTCTAAGAGAGCGCAGAGTCACCAGAGTGTCTGACTTCTCTGCGTCTCTCCTCCAAACTCACTCTTTGCAGTCCGACTCTCCGTACACATGTCTTCTATCGACATTTCTCGATATGGTAACATGCTCTCGTCCTCTGTGCCGATGATGATGACGGTGACGTGGCAATTTCAACTCGACAGTGGGAAATGAGACTTGGTACCTAAAAATCGGGGGCAAATGCGCTCTATTGTCAACAGAGCGCACTTACTCCTCTGTCGAATCATAGTCACTATCATTATTATTCAGATCCAGACACTTTTCCTCCACAATCGTCCTTTTCGTACTACGTTTATAGGTGGTCGATGTGTAGGACACTTCGGAATCATCATCATCCGATGGATAGACGCCTGACGGCGGTTCCGAGTAGCTGAATGGAAGTTGAATCGAAAATGGGACCGCGACGCGACCGCGACGCGACCGCAACGCGCAAAAAATTTAAAAATTGCGCGCTTTTTCAATTTTGTAGTAAGTTCGCTCTACCGAACTCAAGTTGTTATCACGAAATTGCGCGTTATTACTTGACGATAGTGCATTATTTGATTCACCAGTCGTTTCCACAGAATGGGGTCGCGACGCGACCGCAACGCGCCGCCAATTGAAAATTGCGCGTAATACTAAAGTCTTTGAGCGCGCTGCGGTCGCGTAGCGGCTTGTCAATTTCGAAGTAAGTTCGCTCTACCGAACTCCAGCTATTAAAACTGAATTACGCGTCATTTCCACAATATGCACACCGAATTTGACAACAGTTGCCTCAGACAGAGCCGCGACGCAACCGCGGCGCACCGGAAATTTGAAATTGCGCGCTGCGGTTGCGTAACAACTTTCCAAATTTTTTGTAAGTTTGCTCTACCGCACTCAGGCTGTTAATACGAAATTGCGGCTCATTCCTGCAATATGCACACCGAACTTGCCGACAGTGTAATATTCGGTTCTCACTCCTCAGACAGAGCCGCCACGCAACCGCAACGCGCTGCCAATTTAGAATTGCGCGTAAAATCAATTTTTTATAGCGCGCTGCTGTCGCGTAGCGATTTTTCTATTTTGTAGTAAGTTCGCTCTACCGCACTCGAGCTATTGAAACAAAATTGCGCGTCTTTACTGCAATATGAGTACAAGGGACCGCGACGCGACCGCACCGCGCCTCACCTAGAACTATTCTTGACAACAACATCATTGGTATCCGCTTGATTACTGCGTCTCGATGACGATTTTTGCATTTTTGTGGACCGTGTGTTGTTCAACGAAAAAAATGAGACGGAAATTCAAAAATGAGTTTGTTCTCACGGTAAAATTTGTTTTTTTGCTGAATTTTTTCAGTTAAAATGTCAGGGCACAACAAGGGTTCACGTTTTTGCTCCAGCTACTATACCCCATGTTCGATCTTCCGCTATCCGCATTTTGAGAAAAATCAACCAACAACAACAGATTTACACAAAAATATAACAAGAAAACAACAACAAAAAGTGGATTAATACGGTTATTTTTTTTTCCTTCTACTCCAAAACCATTCCAAGAGCCACTTCCAAAGCGACGCGAATCTTATCGATTGGAACAACCGCCTGCGCATCGATCTTATCGATTTTCTGCTTGAATTCCGCACAGAATCCGTACATTTGCTGGGAGGAGGCGTACCTAAAAGAAATTCAGGTAAAAAAAATCATTTTTTGGCTCTTAACATCAAAAGCATAGTCGCGAATTCCTTCAAATTCATGCATTGCGCTCCCGTGCCAATCGAACTGGAGCAGATGGAAAACGCCGATTCCAGTGCCATTTTCACACGGGACGCCGGGATTTTCTTGGCGCGTCCAGCCAAACTATGCAGACTCATCACAATTTTGGCATGGATATCGCCGAGTTGGATACGATTCGAGTTCAGGAGCCACTGTTGGATGTGCTTCAAGAATTCGAGGACACTGTGGTCAGCAGAAGCCACTAGAGGAGTGGATGTAGAAGCACCTCTAGCCATCTCAGTAATCAACTGCGTCTGACTCTGAATCATTCCGGTCAACGAATTGAAGAAATTGCCCATTCCAGCCATCAGGAAACCCGGATGAACTGCCGGATGGATTGGCGATGGAGCGTAGTTGCTGGTAGGGGTGCTGACATGTGGCACCATCTCCTGTCCACCCGCTGGCTCATCGAGCGGCTCGTTCTTGACTATTCGCATTGGAGCGCACCGAATCGTTCGGTCGCCGAGCATTTCTACATCGACGTCAGATGCTGGAGCAGCTGCTGGTGCCGCTGGTGGTGGTCTTGCGATTGCCACGCGTCCACTTTTACGTTTGACACTTCTCGGAATACCGGCGTTCGTTTTGAGTTTTCCAGACAATTTCAGACTTGGCGACTCGAATTTCACAATGCGCTGATAGGCGTCCAGTTCCACGATGGCCGATTTTTGGAGTCTGAAAATTAGATTTCAAATCTGAAACGCAAAAAACGCATCGCGACGCACTTTTTCAAAAACGCCGGATCCACGGGCGTACCCGTCGCATACAACAATCTAGCCTTGCTCTCATCGTCCAATCCCTCCAATTGATGAATTTTCGGTGCCAAATCTCTTCGAAAATGCAACTGAATGGTTTTTGAACATGGAGTTAACTGATACTCCTCCTTGAACTCGTCGAAAATGTCCTGCATACGCTTCGGAGTTCCGTTGCATTTTTTGCATAGGAAATTCAAGAGTTTCTGCTCTTGCTCACTCGATTTCCACGCTCTTTTCGGTGTCGCTGCTGATGCCACGTTACTGTTAGAGTTGCGGGGAGTCGGTGGCGTAAAAGCGCGCGATGGCCCACGGCGACGTTTTGGAGTTTGGTTAGTGTCGGACATTCTGGAATTTTGAGCTTGTTTTTTCGAAAAATCGGCGAAAAAAATGCTTTTATCTACGAAAACTGACAAAATCGATGAAGAAAAAAAATAGGTTAATCGAAAAATAATGAGCAAGCCGTGGTGAGACCCTTCAACAGCAAGCATGTGCCTTTAAAGTACGGTGGTTTTCAGGATTTCAATTCTTCGCTTTTCTGAGCGACTAACTTGAGTTTTTTTTTATTTTTAAATACAATTTTTTTGCGAAAATGAATTTTTTCGAGCCGAATTAAATTTTTTTTGCGTCTAAAATTCAAAAACAATGTGGGCTTTGCTATAAAAAAAAAGAAAATAAAAAAATCGTTGCAAGACCCGGCCGCTCCTCTTCTGGTATATCGGCGTGTGCCTTTAAATACAGTAACCGCGAAACACGAATCATTTTTCACTTCAATTCCTAATTTTTTGCAAACAATTTCTTATTTCTTCGATTTCTTCAATCAATTTTCGTAAAATTGATAAAAATCAAACTTCATTTTCGAAATTTCAGCAGTTCAAGCAGTCCATGAACTTGAAAAACCGCGAAGAAGCCGCTGCGGCGCCCAGTGAGCGTTCAAAAACAGAAATTCGAGATAAAAAGTGAAATTTTCAGAAAAATCAAAGCCACGTGGACATCCAGCCACACCGGTGAATTCTCCGGCTCCAATAGCCAACTCGACGACTCATACCACCCCTTCTCGAAAGATGGGCGGTGCCAAAGCGAAGGCTGCTCCAGCGTTGAGCTCGGGCGTTCCAGTAGGGAATTTGGTAGGTAAAATGGAAAAGTTTATGGCGAAAAATCTGGTTTTCCTCAGTAAAGCTGTTTATTTCCACTGGAAAATGATGCAATTGATAAATAAAAGCTCTTTTTTTTCTCCGATTTCGGGAAAAAAATTCACCTGTTTTTCTAAGTCACCAAATCACCATTTCCCTTTTTCGAGTTGTTTGATGAACTAGTTTTCTCATAATTTGTTTTCTAGGCCATCAAGGAAGAGCTGCAACCGGAAGTCGCTCCGAAAGCTGAAGGTCCACAATCAGTACAAGATCCGAAGGCGGTGAGTAGATATTACCGAGAATGGGAAAACTAGGCTACTCATCTTCTAGGTGGCCTAGCTTTCATTTTCTTGGCGAATAATGACCTTCTTTTTCCAGTTCCCGTGTCCTCATCCTGGATGCCAAAAGTCGCTCCCCACTCAAAGAGGATTGAAGCTTCATCTCCACCGTCATAACGTCGTGAAGCAGGAGCCAGTGGAGGAACAGGAAGACGCTTCGGAAGCAGCGCCGATTCTAGTTCGAGAGGAGCCAGTTTCAGAGCCAGAGCAAGTTGTGGAAGAGGAGCCAGCGATTTCAGAAGGGCGAGAAGAAGAGATCATGCTAAGACCTATTGAATCGCAATTGGTAGGTTTTTCTCTATTTTAGACTGGAAACTCGAGAAATGGCCTAGTTCTTCTATTTCTGAATTTCTAGGCAACTACATGAAATTTTAGGCCACCATACCGAGTTCTAGGCCACCATACCGAGTTCTAGGGAACCGTGTCAGATTCTAGGCCACCATTCCATTTTTTCAGATCCCATGCACTCATCCTGGATGCCAAAAGTCGTTCCCCACTCAAAAAGGATTGAATCGTCACTTTGCTAGTCATAGAGTCGTGAAGCAGGAGCCAGTGGACGAGGAGCGGGTTCCAGAAGACCAGGATCCAGAACCGGAAGCTTTGGAGCGTGAAGGAGTGGAGGATCCGAATTTGAGCGCTTCGAGTCAACCTGGGACTTCTCAATTGGTAGGGTTGTATGGGAAGAATTGGCTGGAAGGAATTATTGAAAACCCAAGATTTTCACTTAAAAATAGCCATATTTGATGGAAATTCGTAGTACAGTCCGTTAAACTCTATCCTATTCTGCCTAGATTTCGCAATATTTTAAAGGATTTTTCAGTTAGAAAAGCACATTATTTAGTAGAAATTCATGTGAAATTTCCCGAAAACTACTCTATTTTCCGATAGAAATTAAGGAAATCAACATATTTCGCATCAGTTTTGATGATTTTTAAGTGGAAAATACCGTACTTAGGGCTCTTTGTTGTCTTGAAAGCATGAAAAATAGTTTTTTCAGTTCCCCTGCACATTCCCAGGATGCAAAGCCGGACCGTACAGCCTAGTCTATAATCTACGGCGACATTTGAGAAAATCTCACAGAATGTCGGTTGAACAAGCTCAAGAGCATGTTTCTGCTGCTCATGGAGCACCAGACGTTGTGGAGGAGGTTGGCCCAAAAGAGGAACGGGAAGGGGCTTCAGAAGCAGCGCCAGCTCTTGTTCCAGAGGAGCAAGCTCCAGAGCCAGAGCAAGTTGTTGAAGAGAAACCAGAAGATTCGAACGCTTCTTCGTGCACAGTCTCTCAAGCAGTACCAAAGCCAATCGTGGAGCAAGTTCCAGTACGTAATCCAGCTCCAGAGACAGAGCAAGTGACACCATCAGTGCAAGATCAGAAGGCGGTGAGTAGATAGGCTACCAACCTTCTAGATGGCCTAGTTTTCCCATTCTAGACCACCAATCTCATTCCTTTTCCAGTTCCCATGCCAGCATTCTGGGTGCCCACGATCGTTCGATACTCAACAAGGCATGAAGCGCCACCTTGCCAATCATAGAGTCGTTAAGCAGGAGCCAGTGCACGAGGAGCAAATTCCAGAAGACCAGGATCTATTGCCAGAAGCTTTAGAGCGTGAAGGAGTGGAGGATCCGAATTTGAGCGCTTCGAGTCAACCTGGAAATTCTAACGTGGTAGGGTAGTATGGGAAGGATTGGCTGGAATAGCCAACAAAAAAATGAAGAAAAATTATAGATTTTGCAGTATTTTTGAGGATTTTTCTATTGAAAATACCTTTTTTTTATACAAACAATTTTAGTTCCGATTATTTTTCAGATCCTATGCCCTCGTCCCGGATGTGACCGTTGGTTTAACACTGAGAAGGGAATGAAGAGACACGTGGCATCGTGTAAATCCACTGTTCAAGAAGAGGAGGAGCCAATGGAGCTCGAGGAACAGATCCCAGAAGAGGCAGAAGCAGCTGCTCCAAAGCCTGAACAAGCAACGGAAAAAGCTCCGAAATTGGTTAGTAGAGTTCTAAAGGATCAGCTCATATTCCTCATCAAAACTGTGATTTTCACTGTCAGATTGCGATTTTTGAGCTCTTTCTGTCTTGAAAACATCACAAATACGCCTAGCTTCAAGACTCTTGACCTAGTTTCCCTTTTCTAGGCCACCAATTTTCCAGATCGCCATAATTTTTGTCGGAACTTCTTGACCACCACTCTTCTTTTTTTTCCAGTTCCCGTGTCCTCATCCTGGATGTCCAAAGTCATTCCCCACTCAACGAGGGCTGAAGCTTCATTCTCACCGTCATAAATTCGAAGTTGAGCTGGAGCCAGTGGAAGAACAGGAAGAACCTTTAGAAGAAGCACCAGTTCTTGTTCCAGAGGAGCCAGTCGAGGAGCAAGTTCCAGAACAAGATCCAACTCCGGAGCCAGTCCCAGAGCAAGTTGTGGAAGAGAAAGCAGTTTCTCAAGCAGTACCAGAAGAAGTAAAGACTGTGGCACATCCAATACAAGATCAGAAGGCGGTGAGTATATGTGGCCGAGAATCGGAAAACTAGGCTACCAACCTTCTAGACGGCCTAGCTTCACTAGTTCAGACCTTTCTAGGCCAATAACTGTCTTCTTCCAGTTCCCATGCCATCATCCTGGGTGCCCACGATCATTCAATACTCAACAAGGCATGAAGCGCCACCTTGCCAATCATAGAGTCGTGAAGCAGGAGCCAGTGGATTTGGAGCAGATTTTAAGAGACCAGAATCTATTGCCCGAAGCTTCGGAGCGTGAAGGAGCGGAGGATCCAAATTTGAGCGCTTCGAGTCAACCTGGAACTTCTCAATTGGTAGGGTAGTATGGAGAGGATTGGCTGAAAGAAATGGTTGAAAACTCAAGATTACGGTGTATCTAGCCTTGGTGGCCTAGTTTTCTTTTTCTAGGCCACCAATCTCTATTTTTGAGTTTCCGCTCAAATTTCTAGGTCGCGTTTCAGATTGCCTTGGCTTCCGGTGTCTGGGCCAACAAACTTAATTTCCATTATTTTTCAGATCTTATGCCCTCGTCCCGGATGTGAACGCTCGTTTAACAATGAGAAGGGAATGAAAAGACATGCGGCAACGTGTAAAGCTAGTGTTCAAGAAGAGGCGGAGCCAATGGAGCTCGAAAAACAGATCCCAGAAGAGGCAGACGCAGCTGCTCCAGAGCCACAACAAGCAATGGAAGAGGTAGAGCCAGAAGCAGAGAAAAAAACTCCGGATTCGGTTAGTGCTAGAGTTCTGGAGGGTCAGCTCACATTTCTCGTCAAAAAAGCTGTGATTTTTAGGCTCTTTTTTGCTTTGAAACCATAAAAAAATTTTGCCTACAAGACTCGTGACCTAGTTTTTCTTCTCTCTCTCTGGGCCGCTAATCTTCCAGATGGCCTTAATTTTTGTCAGAACTTCTAGACCACCAATATTCTTTTTTCCAGTTTCTATGTCTTCATCCTGGATGTCAAAAATCATTCCCCACTCAAAAACGAATGAAGATTCATTTTCGCTATCATAAAGTCAAAGTTGAGCAGGAGCCAGTGGAGGAACAGGAAAAAGCTTCAGAAGCAGCGCCAGTTCTCGTTCCAGAGAAGCCAGTTGAGGAGCAAGCTCCAGAGCCAGAGCAAGTTGTAGAAGAGGAGCCAGAAGATCCGAACGCTTCTTCGTGCACAGTCCCTCAAGCAGCACCAGAAGATTCAGAAGAAGTGAAGACTGGAACGCAACCAGTACAAGATCAGAAAGCGGTGAGTAGATGTGACCAAGAATGGGATGGCCTAGCTTCACTAGTGTAAATCCGAGGTCATCCAACTTTGCTGGCCTAGGTTTTAATCTCTAGGCCAATAACTTTATTCTTTTTTCCAGTTCCCATGCCATCATCCTGGGTGCACACGATCATTCGATACTCAACAAGGCATGAAGCGCCACCTTGCCAATCATAGAGTCGTTAAGCAGGAGCCAGTTGACGAAGAGCAGGTTCCACAAGACCAGGATCCATCACCAGAAGCTTTGGAGCGTGAAGGAGTGGAGGATCCGAATTTGAGCGCTTCGAGTCAACCTGGAACTTCTAATAAGGTAGGGTAGTACGAGAAGGATCGACTGGAATAATCCTATGAATTCTCCCCTATTCTGCCACCAAAAATCTAGAAACTATGAATTTTGCAGTATTTTTGAGGATTTTTCTTTTGAAGAAACCTAATATTTAATTCAAACAACTCTAATTTCGATTTTCTCTCAGATCCTATGCCCTCGTCCCGGATGTGACCGCTCGTTCAACAATGAGAGGGGAATGAAGAGACACGTGGCAACGTGTAAATCCACTGTTCAAGAAGAGGCGGAGCCAATGGAGCTCGAAGAACAGATCCCAGAGGAAGCAGCTGCTCCAGAGCCACAACAAGCAATGGAAGAAGGAGAGCCAGAAGCAGAGAAAAAAGCTCCGAATCCGGTTAGTAGAGTTCTAGTTCTTCATTCCTCGTCAAAACTGTAATTTTCACTGCTAGATTGCGATTTTTAGGCTCATTTTCTGTCTCGAAAAAGATTCGTGGCCTAGTTTTTCTTCTCTAGGCCACCAATCTTTCAGATGGCCCAGCTTTGCTAGTGGAGATCCGAGGCTATCTAAACTCAATTTCTTTACCATTCTTTTCTTCTTCCAGTTTCCATGCCTTCATCCTGGATGTCCGAAATCGTTCCCCACTCAAAAACGAATGAAGATCCATTTTCGCTGGCATAAAGTCAAAGTTGAGCAGGAGCCAGTGGAAGATCAGGAAGAAGCTCCAGAAGCAGCACCAGCTTCAGTTCCAGTGAAGCCAGTCGAGGAGCAAGTTCCAGTACAAGATGCAGCTCCAGAGCCGCTCCGAGAGCCAGAGCAATTGACACAATCAGTACAGGATCCGAAGGCGGTGAGTGGATGAGACCAAGAATGGAAAAACTAGGCTACCAACCTTCTAGATGGACTGTTTTTCCTTTTCTAGGTCAATAACTTTCTTTTTTTTCCAGTTCCCGTGTCCTCATCCTGGATGCCCAAAATCACTCCCCACTCACAGAGGAATGAGGCTTCATTTCAACCATCATAAAGCCGTGAAGCAGGAGCCAGTGGAGGAACAGGAAGAGGCTTCAGAAGCAGCGCCAGCTCCAGTTTCAGTGGAGCCAGTCGAGGAGCAAGTTCCAGAGCCAGAGCAAGTTGTGGAAGAGGAGCCAGCGATTCCAGAAGAGCAAGAAGACGAGATCATGCTAGGACAGCCTATTCAATCGCAAGTGGTAGGTTTCTGTCTATGGCCTAGTTTTCCTATATCAGATATTCTAGGCCACTGTATCAGATTCTAGGCCACCACCCTTCTTTTTTGTCCAGGTCTAAGACTATTAACTCCATGAGGCCTAGTTCTCCTATTCTAGGCCACCATTCCATTTTTTTCAGGTCCCATGCACTCATCCTGGATGCCCAAGATCGTTCGACTCTGAATTCGGAATGAAGTGTCACCTCGCTAGTCATAGGATGTCGTCGAAGCGAAAGACAATTCCAGGAGCACATACGGTAAGAATGTGGTTTTGACTCTACAAAAAACCCCCTATTTTCAGTTCCCGTGCTTCGTTGTAGGCTGTGAGCAGTTCTATCAGCTGCAGGCCAGTCTGAAGAGACATTTGAGATCGGCCCATGGGATCGTGACGGCGGTGTCAAGAGTCTTGAAGCAGGAGCCAGTGGAGGAGAAGGAAGAAGCTCCAGAAGCAGCGCCAGTTCTAGTTCCAAAGGGGCGAATCGAGGAGCAAGTTCCAGAAGAAGATCCGATTCCAAAGCCAGTACCAGAGCCAGATCAAGCTGTGGAAGAGAAACCAGAAGATCCGAACGCTTCTTCGTGCACAGTCCCTCAAGCAGTCCCAGAAGAAGTGAAGACTGTGGCACATCCAGTTCAAGATCAGAAGGCGGTGAGTAGATGTGACCGAAAATGGGAAAACTAGGCTACTAACCTTCTAGATGACCTAGCTTCACTAGTGGAAATCCGAGGCCATTCAGCTTTGATTGCCTTTTTTCCCTTTCGAGGCCAACAATCTCAGGGATGGTGGGGTGGCGTATTGGCCGAGCTGAAATCCGCTAATTGACGATTTTTGCACACAGCGAAAGTGTATGCGAACGGCAGAGAAGCAGAGAAAAAACACTATGCGTCTCTATTTTTCAACGTTGTCGCGCCTCACTTTTTTTGCTCAAAACCCCTTTTTTTTTTCTCTTCCGAGGAAAAAAAATGCGTCTTCTTATTTTTTCCAGTTCCCATGTCTTCATCCTGGATGCCAAAGCTCATTCGCCACTCAAAAAGGAATGAAGGTTCATTTTTCCCATCATACGGTCGTGAAACAGGAGCCAGTGGATGAGGAGCAGATTCCAGAAGACGAGGATCCATTACCAGACGTTTTGGAGAGTGGAGAAGTGGAGGATCCAAATTTGAGTGCTTCGAGTCATTCTGGAAACTCTAAATTGGTAGGGTAATATGGGGAGGATCGGATGGAAGAAGTGATTGGAAGCCCGAGATTTTGATTGAAATTTGCAGTACAATCCGTTAAACTGCCGACAAAAAATGGAGAAACATCATAGATTTCGCAGTATTTTTGAGCATTTTTTTTAGTTGAAAATCCCCATTTTTATCTATTTCCCCATGGAACTTGGGGAACGTAACATCAGTTTTTTTTTCAGTTCGCATGCACGTTTCACGGTTGCTCCCACAGCTATCAACACAAGACCAGTTTGACGAGACACATGAAAAGAGCTCATGGTGTCGAATCAGAAACATCTATGGCTCCAGCACAGGATCTGTCCTTCAAGAGCGAAGGAGAACCACAACCGAAAATTCCGAAACTCGATCTGGACGAGACGCGCAAAGTTGAGAGTGACGTGGTGTTGGATGCGGCGGCGGAGCTTCTCGAATTCGATTTGGGAATCGATGAGGATGAGGTGACGTTGGATGGGAATGGAATGCCACTTCTGGAGCGATTTGATAATTTCAAGAGTGGAAAAGCCAGAAAAATGGTAGGGCAGGACGATTGGGAACTTGGGTTTGAGTCTCGAAATGTCGCGGAGCTGAAATAGCTCGAAGACCAGACAATTTAGAACCGAGGAGACGTTTTGAAACCGCATGTAGCGGTTTCGAGACGCCTCTGAGCTCTGAAATCGAGACATTCTGAAACTAAAACAGCTCGGAACTTGGACAATCTAGAACCGAGACATTTCGCAACCAGACGTTTCAAACCCGACTTTTCTTCCAGTTCGTCTGCACATACGATCGATGCAAGCACGCTCCATTCAAAAGCTGCATTCGTCTCCGAAAACACATAATGAACGCACACCATAAGAACGGCGAGCTGGAGATGATGGAGGAGGAGGATGAGGAGCTCGAAGCGAACGGCAAGGATCAAGTCCCTTTAGTGAAGATTGAACGAGAGGAGGTGGTGGACACGGATGAACGGCCAGGGTCGTCGAAACTTAAGGTAAAAGTGGGCGGAGCTATCGGGGGTTAGAGAGGTGGGGGCGGACCTTAGGGGACACTTCGAAACCAGGGACTTTCAAAGCTGAGAAATTTCGAAACCGCGACATTTCGTAACCATGACATTCCAAAACCGCGATATTTTTTTACCGAAAAATTCCGAAACCGCGATATTTCGTAACCAAGAAATTCTCAAAGCGCGACGTTTCGTCACTGAGACATTCTGAAACCGCGACATTTCGTAACCGAGACATTCCGAAACCGCGACATTTCGTAACCGAGACATTCCGAAACCGCGACATTTCGTAACTGAGACATTCCGAAACCGCGACATTTCGTAACCGAGACATTCCGAAACCGCGACATTTCGTAACCGAGACATTCCGAAACCGCGACATTTCGTAACCGAGACATTCCGAAACCGCGACATTTCGTAACCGAGACATTCCGAAACCGCGAAATTTCGTAACCGAGACATTCCGAAACCGCGACATTTCGTAACCGAGACACTCCGAAACCGCGGGATACTCCATAAACGAGCGAGGTATTTATCAATCGAATTGTTCCGGTTTTGCAATGTCTCGGTTTTGAAATGTCCCGAAGCCGACAGTATCAAAAATGTCCGGAACTTGACCATTCCTATCTTACAGTGCCCCTATGCTGGATGCCTTGACTCATTCGACTCGCAACGTGGATATGATGAGCATCTTCTGGAGCATCGACAAGTTGCTGCTCGTCAACTCTCCGAAGAAACGGAGCCAGTGGAGATCTTGCAATCTAAAAGCCGAAAATCCGTCAGTTGGAAAGATTCCACTGTAGAATCATCATCCATGGAGGACTCGACTATCTCATCATCCAGAAAGGATTCCGATGAATATCCAGATGACTTGGCCCCATATCCAGTCCCAAGCGGTCTCTTTGATTCAGAATATGATGATTATACAGCACCCGATCCACAGAAACTGGATTTGAAGTTGATGTGGAGTGAGGAGTATGAGAAGCCGGATCCAATGGTTCCAATGGAGAAGAAGGAGGAATCGGGATCACATTCAGTTCAGGAGACGCTTCAAGCGGTGAGAATTTTAGCAAAAATGACCCCAAACATTAATTTCTAAGCCTATATTTTTTCCAGTACAAATGCTCGATGCCCGGATGCCGCAACAATCGATTTGTCAGTGAGCAAAACCTCGCCAAGCACTACCTTCTAAAGCATAATATCGCTTATGAAATGAGCGATGATCAGCCAATAATGTGCAAATTCCCCGGATGTATCCATCGGCCATTCAAGAGTCACCATGGACTCACTCGTCACGTTAATCAAATGCATAAGGCGATGGAGAGGAATAATAGAGATGAACAGAGGAAGACAGTTCAGACGGTAAGAGAGAGAGAGATGGCCTAGGAAGCTTAGCTAGTCCCCTCAACAGTTGGCGGCCTAGGAATCCATATTAGTCAAAATTGGAATTATTTGGTCTAAAAATTCGGTGTCCGAGAGGACTTTTAGACCACCAGCACAGTTCAAAGTGGCTCTTGATGGATGGCCTAGGAAACCCTAAGAAAAACTAGTCCCCCTAGTATTCTGAAGGTTTTTGTCAAACTTAGCTGGCCTAGAAACTTGAAAACTAGTCCCCCAACAGCAACAAGCGATTTGATGGCCTAGGAATTCAAAAACGAAAAAGCTCGTCCCCAAACCGGGCGTGAAAGGCCTAGAAAATCTAACATTAGAAAAACTAGACCCTAGGAATGGCCTAGGAATGTTAGCCATAGGAAAACTTGTCCCCCAAAAGTTGGTGGCCTAGAAATCCAAAAACGGAAAATCTCGTCCCCCACCCCAACTGTTTTTCTCTTCCAGCACCCGCAAAAAGTGGTCCATATAAAGGAGCAGTCACCACCGGCAGCGTCCACAGAACCCCTCCAACCATACACCGTCGAATTCCCGGAAGAGGACTATCGAGGGGGGTTGTCATCCAGTGGTGGTGTGACGTCGTCACGCGAAGCGCTGCTGGAAGAAGAGGATTCTGACGAATATGACAACGCACTGGATCGTGTCCAATTTCGAAATCAAATCTATCAGCAGCACATTCAACAACAGCAACAGATGATGATGATGAGATCTCAGGATGATGGAGAGGAACAGGATTTGAGTCTTTATGGGTCTGGGCCATTGGAGGTATGTTTATTAAGCGGAAATTCAAAAAAAAACAATGAATGAAAATATCAATTATTAGTTTTTAAGACATGGTGTCACTTCAGAATGACAAAAAGAGATCAGAATTGGGGGGAAAGTTAGCTCCTTCTTCACTTTTTCTTTCCATCAAAAACCGCTGCCATCTCCTCTCCGATTCTCATCATCTGGTCGACCCAGATTCGTTGAGTGGCGACTCCAAGACCATGGGTGGCTTGGGAGAGTTTCTCCATGGAATGATTCAAAGTCTGGTTCTTCGATGCCTTCGGAACGACTCCGGATAGCGGAGGGTCGACTGCTTTGAACGCGTCTGACATAGCTGACATGCACTCCCTGGAAAATGATAGATTTAGGACGGGGTTTTTGGAGTTTTTGGAGGAGAAACTTACAAAAAACTTGCGGTATCTGACAACGCATCCATAAGTTCCACGTTGCCCTCGGCATCCTTGATCATTTCTTCGGCAATCTGGCGAGCCGGATAACTCTGTTGGCAGATTTTCTCCAAATCGGCGGCCAAATGAAGGGCCTCGCCCTCCACCATTGAGATGACTCTGGTGGCAGCTTCGTTTCGGTGTCCGTAGAGATCGCATTTGACTCCATGATGTGCCAGCTGGGTACGCATGATCTCACCGCCGTGCTTGAGTTTGGTTCTGCAAGAATAAATTTAGAAATTATAAGGGCGGGAAGGATTGTGTACTTTCTAAGATTGCTGGCCATGTTGGAAGTGTTCAGCTTCTCGACACCCTCGATTCTTCGTCTGACCTCTTCTGGAGTAACCTGTAAAGATCGTAATGCGTCTACATTTATTAGATTTCTCTGGGGCCCCACATTTTCGGCAAATACTCAACTGCTATGTTGTAACGGCTAGTGTCTCAACTACTATATTTGGCTCTTCTGCTATGGATCAAGTGCTATAGCCATAGAAATCGAGACAATAGCCATAGCAGTTGAGACATCAAAAGTGGCAAAAATAGCAGTCGATCCATAGCAGAAGAACCAAAAATAGCAATTGAGTATCTACCCGCATTTTCAACTCACCTTGTAGTTAAACTGAGACTGACCAAGTCCCAATCTCCCATGGACGTTGTCAAATGCCGGCGCATTCGACGTGAGCGGAGTGAATCCGCTTGGGATTGTGTCGCAAGGTCTTATGCTCTTTTGATCTGCAGCCGGTGGTTGCCTGGATGATGATAAAGTTTCTGTCAATAAGTAAAATCTTCTGAGTTCGTCTGCGATGTCAGCACGATCAAAGTCACTGAGATCCGGTGATTCTTCGAGTTGTTGGAGTTGGTGTAAAAGCGTCTGAGGTGGTAGAGGTGGGAATCTAGCTGACATCTTTGCGCGCACGGATCTGCAATAAAAAAAACAATGGTTGGGGAGTACGAGAAAAAAAATCGATAGCAAAAATCGATAAAAGGTGTAGAGGAGAACTGTGAGGGTGAAAAACGAGAGAGACTGGAGAAGAGGGACGGTCGCCCAGAAACGTCCAGAATCCCCTGTCAGTTTTACAGCTGTCATCAATCATAATTGACCCGTCGTGAACTGTCACCTGGGGCAGTTAATCCTGTGCAGAGTACTAAAGGGGGTCCAAATCAGACCCGACAAGGCCCGGAGACCCGGATTTGAAAGAAATTTGAAGTTTTCAGTGAAATTTTGAGAATATTATCAAAAATTTGGTGTTTTTAAGTTGAAAATGCCTTATTTCTCCTCAAAAGTATATTAACAACGGAAAAAGGCGTTTTTCCGCGAAAAAGACATGAAATTTGAGCTTAAAAATTCCCCTCACCCTAAACCCGGGCCCACCTAGCCGGGCGCATGAAAAATTCCATTTGGGCCCGTTCCGGATTCGGACAAGTATGGTTAAGAGGGAAAAAAGAAGATAATAAGGATAAAATAAAGAAAATGACCATATATTGATATAGCACATGACCACGCGCTCAAATGATGATCGCTGTTGGCGCGCGCCGGAAGACTTCTCCAGCGCGGTAGATCAAAATTTGCCGCGCTTGATCTACCGCGCGGGAGTAGGCGTGGCCGACATCGATTATCAATAGAGCGCGTATTCATCAATCGTTTTAAAAAATTCAATTTTTCCAGTACCACGGACCCGCTACCAGCAACTCGAGTGTTTATCGTAGTCCAGTTCACAAGGTGAGTGGCGGGGCCAGAAAAAATCCTAGTTTTTCACAAATTTCGACCGAATTCACTGGAAACGTCCAGAAGCTCCTTAACGAATATCTTTCCAGAGACCGTACTACATGCCATCGCAAGAAGTGCTTTCGAAGAGTCCTCCACCGGAGAAACGCCAGCGTCTCGAGTCATTTGGAGAAGATCAAGTGAAAGCAGAACTGACGGCACCGGAATGGAGTGATGGATCTGGAGAAGAGGAGTTTGATAAGGAGGGAGAAGAGGAAGAGGTAAAATTGGGATTTTTGAGCATTTTTCGGCTTGGAAATGAGTGGTTATGCAGGTCTGAAACTACTGAAACGGTCCAGATTTTTCTATAATTTTTCATGACCAAATCACATTTTGCTGCTTTCATGGCCTAGAAAACCAAAACTAGTCCGCCAACTTTTTTTTTTGCAATTTTGAGATTTTCTGTCCACTTGGAACCCAAAAATTGTTTCGAAATCCTGTTTTTTTTTTGCAGCAGCAGCTGAGCCATCCAGCCAAATCGATCGGCGAGTTCGCACGTCTTCTGTACCAACGTCTTTCTACTAAGGACACGTGGACGAAGCGAGAACCTCGTGGTCACTTCTGTCTTCCATGTCTCGAATACAAGATGGCCAATAGACAATGCTCCAGACAACACACGGATGAAGAGGATCGCTTGCAGGATGTCTGGATTGAGTGCGTTTGAGATTTGGTGGCCTAGAAATTGAGGAATCTAGGCCATGAATGGTTTCAGAATTGGTGGCCTAAAAAATAGCTGGATTCGAGAATCTAGGCCATGAAGGTTTTCCGATTTGGTGGCCTAGAATGCCGAGATATTCGGAAAGCTAGGTCATGGAGGGATTCAAAGATGGCCTAGAAAATGACAATTTCGGAAAACTAGGCCACTGGTGGCCTAGAAAATTTCAGGCCATCACTTCATATCTGGCGGCCTAAAAAGTAGTTATTTCGGAAAACTAGGCCGCTGAGCTAGCTTCAGTTTTGAAGGCCTAAGATTCCAGGGATTTGTTAATCTAGGCCATGAGAGTTTTTAGATTTGGCGACCTTGAGAAACCTAGGCCACGGGCTTTTCTCCTTCCTTATTAGTTTCTTCCCAAAAAAAATTATTTTGCAGAGACTACGCTGACGATGTTGCCCATCCGCTCTCCAAACAAAGCGTCCTGAAGATTCTTCAAAACATCGGCGAGAAGTGGGCGTAATTCTTTTTTATTCTATAATTTTTCACCTTTTCTTTTTACATTTTTCTGCATTTTTAACGGTTTTTATCACCTTCTTCCCGTTTTTCTTCCATCAAAACCGCTTTTTAATTCAATTTACCCCCCGTTGTCAGCTCGAAATGAGAAAAAATCCCACCTTTTTGACCTGTTTTCAGCAAATTTTCCTTGTTTTTGTTTTGATCTACCCTGTTCCATTCCCCCTGAATTTACTTTTCGAAAAAATGTTATTTGTTCTATTTTTGTTCCCCGTTATTTTCTTCAAAAAATTTCTTTAACTTTCCCCCCTGTACGGCCTAGAAATCCAAAAATTTGGGATTCTGTGAGAGTTTTTTTCCCAAAAATCGATTTTTTCCTTTTACAGAGACCTTTTTTTTGGATTTTGAGGCAATTGATTCTCTGAAAATTTCTTTTATTGTAATGTTTTTTCTAAACTTTTCACACAAGCCCCCCCCCCCTACAGTATACCTGAATTGTTGTCCCCCCAGACTCAAAAGCTCCATAAAGCACTTTATTGAGAGAGATTTTACTTTCCATTTTTCGGATATTATTTCCACCATTTTTATTGGTTTCTTTCTTCCCCGTTTTTATGATCTAATGGGTGGCTCTTTTGGAAATTGGGGACGAGTGGAGAAAGGATGGAGCCCCTATAATTACGGGGCGGATCGAAAGGGAAAGGTAATTTACGGGGAGCACTTTTCCTAAGGAGCGGATTTTATGGAAATTTCTAGAATCTGGCGGGAATTTTTTTCCTGGATTTCCAAAAAAAAATTTTTTTTCGAGAAATGCAAATGCGCTCCATCGAGAAAAGTAACAAAAAACCTCCTCCTCCATTATCAATAGAGCGCATCTGCATTCCAAAGTTTTCCCATATAAAATGTGCAGAAGCTGAAAAACTGACAGTATACAGTACCCCAAAGCTCCGCCCCCTTTCCCCCTGTTCTTCTTTCAACCTATTGTCGGTCACCCTTTTTATATCCCCGTCAAAAAGAAAGCTCCGCCCCATTTACCCCCAATTCATCCCGCCCCCCCTGTCAGTCAGATCATTAATGGAAGAGCGTGTCTCGGTTTTAAACGTGACATCTGTCCTCCTTTTGTTGGTTTTCGGAATGAATTCGGGAAGGTTCTTTCCATTTTTGGATTTCTTCTAGTTTAGTTTCGATGGGAGAAGTGAGTTTTCTCGCTCTATCGCGCTGGTATTGTGGAAAGTTGCTCAGTTTTTGGATATCGCCTAGAGCATTCCATCTTCCGCGCAAGTTCGCGGTAAAAGCCTACTGCGGTTTGGTGGGGGTTCAAATTTTTTCTATTGAAATTCGTGGGTTTCCCGATAGCCTGGAGTTTCGGAGCATTCCTAAGCACTAAGAAATATTCTTGTGCTTATCAAGTTCTCATTAGAGCAAGACTGTCAAAATGACGGTCGCGGCTAAAATCGGGTTTATGGATTTCGTGATTCCGCTGCTCGGAAGTTACGGCGGTCTAGCGGCCCTGGTAGAGGGTCCAAGGTTTAGTATGCTCGTAATATGACGGCCGGCTATGGCTTTTTATGGCTTTTCACGGCTTTCAACAGCCTTCTACTGCTTTCCACGGCCTTCCTGGCCTTCCACACCCTTCTACGGCCTCCCACGGCCTCCGGCCGCTATTTTAAGAGCCTTGCATTAGAGCAAGCAAAAGAGATTGGAGAAACCATTCCAATTATTCTGGCGGGCGTTCAAATTTTTGCGTAACCTATCTTCCGAGCTACCCGGTTAGCCAGGATTCCTTTTGACTTTGGGTCCTTTTTTCCCCAATTCTCGAGGACCGAAGAAAAATCTTCTGCCTTTTCCCAAAATAACCGAGTGAAATGTACTCAGGTCAGAATCTCTGGTCTTTCTCTCTTGAACATTCTGATGAATATATATTGACGCTGAATTCTGAAAATAGTTCATCAAAATCATTCTCACTCCCGTCACTTTGTCCTTTTGATAATTCGGTGTTTACTCCTATTGAGAATACAAACTCCAGTTTATATTCCACCTGTGAGGAAAGGAAAAGGATTTGTTTTCTGTTGTGGTCAAGCAGTGGGCTTGTGACCAGTTGGATAATTGAAATCATGAGAATTTTCTCGTTCATTATCTAGAGGACCATGGGAAAATCTTTCCTAGGATCTTGGTTCCACAGAAAAGTGCAGTCCTCAAGGATTAGCAGAATCGTGCTTTTTAGCCCATTTATAGTTCCAAGTGCATTGAACTAACTTAAAGGTGCGGCCCGATTTCTAAGTAGTGGAATGGACTAATCCAAAAATCCGGCCCGATTTCTAAGTGGCCTGCACTAATCCTAAGGCACGGCCCGATTTCTAAGTGGCCTGAACTAACTTAAAGGTCCGGTCCGATTACTAAGTGGCCCGAACTAACTTAAAGCTCCGGCCCGATTTTTAAGTGGCATGGACCAATCCAAAAGTCTGGCCCGATTCTTCCTGTAGCAGGGCTGCATCGGAATACGTCAAGCATTTGAAAATCTGGCTCGAACTCAGGAGTCTGGAGCGCACTGGACTCCCTGCTGTCAAGTTTTTCAAACCAGATCCAAATGTATTTTTGGTCTAGCCTAGCATGATTCTGGTCCATCTAGTGCTTATCTTCACAAAATCAGACCACCCCTTTTTTTGTAGCACATTTTATGTCGTCCTTCCCACCGTTTTTCCTCCGTTTTCCCAATTTTTCTTTTGTTTTTCTCCCATCATTCGCTCCGCCGTTCCCATCGCTGAATTATGGACTCTGAGAATTGTTTTCGGGAAGTTTCGTCTTCGAAAAATCCAGAATTTTTTATTCAATCCGAACTAGTCGAAAAAGAAAGTGCTCTACAGAAACATGGAAAGATTCGAAAAGAATAATCCGTGGGAAAGTGGACGACGTGATTTTTTGCAAAAAATCAAGTGTACTTTTGAAAAGTCATAATTTATTAAAGTTGAGTGTGCTTGCTTTTTGAGAGAAGTGGTTATATAATTTTGCTGTAATTCTTTTGGTTTTTGAGACAGATCTAGAATTTTCTGAAGAAATGGCTATAATTGTTAGGCTTTTGAGTCAGATCTAGAAGATTCTGAGACTCTGTTTTGCAGGAATTTCTGTCACGGTCAAACCCAAAATGGCGGCCGCGGCCGAAATCGGGTTTCTGGATTTTGTTATTCCGCTGCTCGGGGATTACGGTGGCCTACCGGCCCTGGTAGAAGGACCATAGTTTAGCATGTTCATAATATGACGGCCAACCACGGCTTTCTACGGCCTTCCACGGCCTTCTACGGCCTTCCACGGCCTTCCACGGCCTTCCACAGCCTTCCACGGTCTTCCACCGCCTTCTACGGCCTTCCACGGCCTTCCACAGCCTTCCACGGCCTTCCACAGCCTTCCACGGCCTTCCACCGCCTTCTACGGCCTTCTACGGCCTTCTACGGCCTTCTACGGCCTTCCACGGTCTTCTACGGCCTCAGGCGCCATTTTAACAGCCTTGGGATCATGCTAACTGTTGAACTCTTGAATTTTCTTTGTTCGGCTCCTTCAAATTTCGAGTTTTCCGGTATTCGAGCCAACAAACCTTCTCCTTCCGTTGTTCTCCCCCCTTTCGATAATGATAGAGAGCAGTCAGTTCTCCTCTTGACATCTGCATATCCTGTTGTTCACTCACCACCACACTATAATCATAGTGTTCAGTGAAACGGAGAGCCTTCCTTTTCCTTCTCAAAGATTCTCAAAGTTTTCAAACAAAGGTTTTGCACTTTGAGAAGTTTTAGTGTTTTCTTGGTACTTCTAGATGATCTTATTGGTGGAAGAAGAAATTGAAAGATCTTCTCTCTAGTGGTTTTGCTTGAATATTATATTCTAAATCCGATTTTACGGCTAGAATAACCACATCAAGATGATATTCAGTGTCTGAAAATTCGAGTTATTCAGATGGAATGCACTTTTTAGCATTCTATTTTCAGCTCAGTTAACCGAAATGTTATTCTGAGCATTCTGAGCTTTTGACACAAAAAAATGAGCGATCTTGATTCATCGATGAAATCAGAAGAAGCCCGGATTACCCAGTACAAACTGTGTATCTATATTTTCTCTTTGAAATTTCTTCAAAACAAGCTCTCTGGCAATATTTTGAGAGAATGGCTCAGCAAGGTTTGGTCTTGTTTGAGCTCCTGCTGACAATGCTCAGACTAACTAGTCTAGCACTGTGGGATCTGATTGATCCTAGGGTCAGTTCAGGCGCAAATCCTAGATGATTTAGTCCTGATTGAGTCGATAGACTTTTTCAGTCTAGTCTCCAGCAATTGAGACCTGAAACCCATTTCATGGCAAATACTCATAGTTGCTAGAACTTGCTCTTTTGCTATAGTGGATCTTTTGCTAGGCAATGTTGCACAGTTGGTATTTCTCACTTGCTATGGATTAGCAAAAAAACTAGCAACTTAGCCACCCAGGTGTTTTGGGTATAGCAAATGAGAAAACGTTACATAGCAAAAGATCCAAGCAAATTTTAGCAAGTGAGTATTCGCCCGATTCCATTTGAACATTCCATTTGAAGGCTCAATACAACTAGATTTCCCATGTGGAAACTAATAAAGTCTCAAGAAGCTATTTTTCCCGGAGGATTTTGTCTATAAAAAACCAAATCCGTTGCTCCCTAATCCGTCTCATCATGTCATCCAAGACCTGGATTCCAGGTGATGACTCTTGAAGACGAAATTACTTTTTTTTTTCGAAAAAAAAAAGTTTTGCCGGCAAATACTCAACTGCTATGTTGTAACTGCTAGTGTCTCAACTGCTATATTTGGATCTTCTGCTATGGATCAACTGCTATGGCCATAGCAGTCGAGAATCTAGCAGTTTGGCCTGCCTTTTCAAACTTCCTCACTCCTTATAGTACATTACAAACAAAATTCTAATAACAAGCAAGAAAATCTGTCAAAATCATACTAATAACTAAGCCACTTTCTCAATTTCTCATCACTTTTTTTCTCACCAAATGATTTTCTTCCAAAAAAACCAAAAAAAAAGGAGCGATGATCTTTGCGCATACATTAAAAAAACTAATCCGTGATGCTCAAGTAGTAGTGTGAAGAAAAAAAAAGAGGAAATTTTTAATTCAAAAGATAGAAGAAGAGTGTCATCACATCTACACACATATATAAAGTGCTGAAGGCCCTCAAACTAATGAGAGGGAGATCCATTCGATATATATCCTCCTATGCTACTCCTTCTTCTCCTTCCAAAAGAGGTCGTCTCAAGAATGGAGAGAAGAACAAAAAGAGGCACTTCCTGTTCCTTCTCTTCTGCTGAATTGAAAAAAGGAATGGAGTAAAAAAAGAAGACGTTGTTTCTCTGCGTTCTCTTTGCTCCATCTCTCTCTCTCACTCTTTGCTTCTCTTTCATCATCCACGTCATCATTTTTTCATCTCTGCTCTCTTTTCTAGTTGTTACTTTTTTCGAGACGGACTTGTTGATTGGTTATTAGTTCTGAAAATAAGTCTGAAAAGGTGCTCCATTGAAAAGTTATTTACAAAGATTTCCTAGCCGTCTGAAAAAGTCTGAAAAAGTTAGGATTATGCTCCAAAGATAACAAAGAATAGATGTGTTCATTTTGAAAAGCTTCTTATGGACACTTTAAAGAACGATTAGACACAACAGATTAGCTGTTAGGAGATTACGGGGATTTAAAATCCTCAAAGCTCTTTTCCGTTCTTCGTTGCGCCGTTCTCATCTATGGATGTTCGACTATAGTAGGCTCTGGGAATGGGGTTCGGTTTTGAACCTTTGAATTTGGCATGGTTCAAGTTGGTTATTCGGGAAAACCCAAAAAAAAATTGAATCGCAATTTTTTTTATTCTGAGAGGTACCGTTTCTTGTACTTTCTGTACTTCTGCCGTGGTTTTTCTTGGGCACCGCGACATTCCGAAACCGTTGAAAATTATCCAGAGGACTATGAGAAAACGTTTCCCCGGACCTTGGTTCCACAGAAAAATGCATTTCGATCATCCTGTGGGGTAGCAGGATCGGGCTTTTAGGCCCAATTTTAGTTCCGAGTGGTCTGAACTGATCCAAAAATTCGGCTCGATTTTCTTGATTGCTCTGAAAACCTGGCTCGAATTCGTGAGTCTGGAGCTCGCTAGACTCCCGGCTGTGAATCTAATGTATCTTTGGTCTAGCCGGCGAAGTAGCCTAGAATCGGCGGCTCCGCGACATTTCGAAACCGTTGAAAATTAGACTTGGAGTTTTCTAGTTTTTGACTCGATTTTTATCGATTTTCTGGAAAATTAGAACAAAATAAAATTTCAAACTTTTTTTTGAAAAAAAAATTGACCGAAAAATATTTTCGAAAAAAATTTTTTTCAAAAAAAATATTGAAATTTTATTTTGTTCTAATTTTCCAAAAAATCAATTAAAATCGAGTCAAAGTTTGAAAATTTCAAGCCTAATTTACAACGGTTTCGAAATGTCGCGGGACCGTTTTTGTAATTTTGTCGTCAGTTTTTGGAGACACAGAATTCAAATTCTGAGCTACAAATTTTTTTTCGAAATTTTTGATTTATAAGTAACAAGGTATGACTAGACAGGCTTAGTCTCGAATGGATTATGTTGTTTGCTATTTTTGAACTTTTATTCGAAAATGATCTAGCATGAAGCTGATTAGATTATTTTCCATTTTCGATTGATCAGGTTTTTTCGGCAAATACTATAGCCATAGCAGTTAAGACAACAGAACTGGCGGAAATAGCAGTTGATTCATAGCAGAAGAGCCAAATATAGCAGTTGAGACACTAGCAGATACAACATAGCAGTTGAGAAATAGTAGTTGAGTATCTACCGGTTTTTTCTTATCGACTACCACTTTCTGGAACGGTTTTCTATCTATACATTCGAATTAGCTGACCTTGACCTTTGCTCGAATTCAATTAGCACATTATGCACGAGGTAATGACCCCCATACTGTACTTGGCTATTGCGAAATGTGTGCCAGCCAATAGCAACACTTGTTGACATATTTGAAACGAACGCGTTCGTTTCATATGCAAATCAGCAAAAAGTTTCTCCTATATCTCAACTGCTATGAGGGTGATCAACTGCTTTGTTGTAACTTCTAGTGTCTCAACTGCTACATTTGGCTCTTCTGCTATGGATTGTCTCAACTGCTAACTATAGAAGTAGAGACAATAGCCATAGCAGTTGATCCATAGCAGAAGAGCCAAATATAGCTGTTGAGACACTAGCAGTTACAACATAGCAGTTGATCACCCCCATAGCAGTTGAGTATCTACCGTTCTGAGCTTTTCCCTCGTTTCCATCAATCAACAAAAAAAACCTAGTTAATGAAATCAAATCTTGACTCGAATCGAAAAAAAATCTCATTATTTTTCGAATACATTTTTTTCCCACTCTCCCATATTGCACCTGTTCTCATTCTTCTTATTATTTTTTTCCCCTATTTTTTCTTATTCAAAATTTCCCAATCTTCCAGGTCCAAGCTGGATTTTCCACACTCGTCGTTCGTCGCCGCCACCAGCAGCCGGGCCACAGCCGAAATAAATGGGAATGGGAAGTGTAAGGAGATGGAGGACGATTGGTGAGCAAATCGAGGAATTTTTCGGAGAAAAATAATAAGAAATTGCAGCTTCTGGGGAAAGGCGATGCTGAAAAAGACGAGAAAGTTGGGGAGACAAACCAAATAGTGAGTTTTTCTATTTGAAGCATGAAGCAATTGCGCTCCATCGAAAATACTGAATCGATACGCGCATTTTTGAATTTTTCGTTCCTTTTTCGGTCATTTTTTATGGAATCAGCCAAGATTAGGGGCTAGTATTGGCTAGTGAAAAGTTGGCAAACTTTATTTGAAAGAAATTGAAACGTCAGCAAACGCGCACCATTGGAAATCTTGAACCGATACGCGCATTTTTGAATTTTTTGTTTGTTTGTCTATTATTTTCATGAAATTAACCAAAGATAATTACTATTTGGGTGATTAGCTACAAAAATTTTTTCGAGCGCGTTGCGGTCGCGTCGCGGCTTTTATGCTTGAAGCGATTGCGAGAATTTCAGCTCACTGCATACTCAAGTGCTATGGGGTGATCAAGTGCTATCGGGAAAGTTTCTAGTGCTACTTTGGCTCTTCTGCTATAGATCAAGTGCTATTTTTTAATTTCTCGTATGCTATGACTTTTGTATCAAGTGCTATGACTTCGATCTTATGTGCTATGACATGATACACGGTAAATTTTTTCGTACGTCCATTTCTTTTCTCGGAATGTACGCTCCATCTCACAAGGACTTTTGTAGTAATTTTTGTAGCTACTACAAATTTCATATTGCGTCTTTAAATTGCTACAGTAAGCCGAAGGAGCGCGCACCAAGTTTCCAGAGCACTTTTCAGTGATGAATTTCGATCAAATTCTGTTAATATTGTATTCAACATGATGCGGAGAAAAAGTTCTATGTAATTTAATAAAAAAATTGTTTAGGCCCTAATTTTTTAATTTTCCGACAAATTAAGGTAAATGACTGCGTATCGCCTGAGTCGCGGCGCAGCGGAAGCTTTTTGGCATGCGGCTCTACAATAAGACAGAGCCCGCGAATGAAACTTTTTAAAAACACGTACAAAAAAATTTACCGTGATGATACAAAAGTGGAATCATTTGCAACAACAGAAGTGGCGAAACTGCACCACTTGATCCATAGCACAAGAGTCAAAATAGCACATGATCCATAGCACAAGAGCCAAAATAGTACTTGAAGCAATATCACCTTCCCGATAGCACTTGATAACCCTGTAGCAGTTAAGTGATAGCATTTGATCACCCCATAGCATTTGATCTATAGCACAAGAGCCAAAATAGCACTTGCGGCAATAGCACCGCCCCAATAGCACTTGAAAACCTCCATAGCAGTTGAGAGATAGCACTTGACTATTTTCCGGATTCGGACCTCCTACCAAACCTAAAAGCCCAGAATTCCAGCCCTAAACCAGGGATATTTTCAGCACCGGCATCGCTGGAATGTTGGCGCCGCTCAACGTGCACGTACCATCGGATAGTGAGGATGAGGAGGAGAGGTGAGGTTTTTTTACCCTAAAAAAATCCATGTAATCTTGATTTTTGGACTTTTCCCACTTGCAAACTTGTCACTTTTTCTCCCAGTTTTTTCCCACTAGGATTACACTCTTGGGGCACTTTTCTATCGTGTTTTTCTTAGTAGTCACTAGAAAACAGTTTTTTAACAATTTCTGTTGTCATCAGTGAAGACGATTGCTTTCTCATGCATTCAGCTTGATTAAATTAATAGTCAGAACGAGAAAATCGATTT